>JAIPRM010001842.1:0-34463 GCA_025469315.1 Stegophylla sp. TES_Ste_2020
TGATTTATCGTTTCTTTAAAATATAATACGCCCGTCAAGAGAATACCACCTGTCGTGCGAAGTACACCCATCGTGCGAAGTATGTCCGCTTTTTTTTTTTTTTTGTGCACAAATATCAAATAAAATATGACTTATTACTTTTATTTCTTGGGTAAATATTCAGTAAATTTAAATCATTCTCCCCGAACAATATAATATGCAATTGAAATAGTTATTGCACGTAGGCGGTTAACGATTTCGTTGAATAGCTATAATATTATAATATACCGTCAACTATAGACGAAATCGTCATGGTCGAGAAAAGGGCTAAGATTTATAAGCACCGGGCACATTTTATTTGCAACTTCTTTAATGTTGTTACTGCTCTTTCGATTGTTATGTGCGTCGATCACGGAATGTTGTGAAGCAAATGGTGGTTCTTTTTTCGTTTTGCATGTCTCCACAATGAACGCGTGTCATCGTACGACGGTGCATTTTGGCAGTAGTGGTTATTGGTAAGAGAATAAAATAGAATATTATTACCAATCCGAAAAACCAATTCCGAGTATTTATAATTAACTATATATAGTAGGCAGGTGTATTTATTTTATTTCTTATTAATTTTTCGAGATAATAATATAACACAATTTTACAACTAATATACCACCTATTGTGTCATTATAAATCAAAAACTACAGGTTTTGACTTTGGTCATTTACTTTGCGTATTTAAGAGGGTGGTCCAGGGGTACTGGACCCTACCCCTCCCAGAACTAAAAAAAAATTCAAAGCAAACAAATTATCCTTCAATGAATCAAGTGATAATAAGCATAAAACTGCAACGAAGGAGGAAGAGCTGATTAAAAACCTTTTAGATTCTGAGTAGACCCCTTTAAAAATTACTATCTGACATAAAGTAACTGTTATAAAATGTTGGACCCACCCTCAGAAAAATTTGAAAATACACCACTGAACTCTTTATGGCCAATTTTTAATACGGCTTTTATAAGAACGTCTGAGAACTTTTAAGATACGCCTAATGCATATTAATTAACCGTTTTTGATCGCGCAAAATCCCCAATCATTGTTCTAATTTTGCGTGATTTTGCGACGCCCTAAAAATTATTAGGTTTTGGGAACGTGGCCTGTTTTTGTCCCCTCCTCCCTTCTCCTTGGTCGCGGCTCGGGATACGAGTACATCGTTTCGTTCTACTAGTGCATAAAAAAATGAAAAAAAAAACCAGGAAGAAAAACATTAGGAAGAACGTTATTTATAACGCATCGTAAAAATTGTAATAAACGTTTCGGAGGAAAAAAAAATGCGCACAGGAATCATAAAATATTTTGAATTTAGAAAAAGGAAACACGGACGCGCGCGCGCGATATTCGTTCGGAGAGACGTTCTGCCACACACACACACACACACACACACACATACACACGTGTATTATTATTACTATAAATATATATTATATTATGTCTAAAGGCGTCGTAAAACGTTGTGTACGAGATGCGATAAATCTTTTCTTTTGAACTCGCAAATGACGACTTTCGTTTTCGTCGTTTTTTTTCGTTTTCGTTTTCGTATTTATTCTTCTCTTTTCCTTCTCATTTCTTTTCCTACCATGCCACTACGCGCACACAAACCGATTCGGCACATAATCCGACACAACGGAATTCCTCGACGTTTCCTAAACCGTTGGCTTGTTAAATCTTCATAATTATATCCGGTTGCCATTTTTCCGGACGACGACGAAGACGACGCCAGGACACTTTATATACATACATATATATATATATATATATATATATATATTTATACAGGGTGTGTCCTTGTATGATTTGACAAACGCAATAACTTTTGTTCTATTAATAATTGTTGACCTTTTATTTTTTTATGTTTTGAAAATTATTACCGTAGCATTACGTCAAGGCAATAACGCGTAAATTTTTTTTTTTTTTTATGAGTCTCCAGTTTTCAAATTTTAAATTTTGAACAACAGTTTTAGAAAAAAATTCAAAATAACCATTTTGCAAACTCGATTTTTAGAAAGATATCTCTGTGTTTGAATCTCTATAAAGGTCATTCCATTCGTTGTCTACGATTTTTTTCTTTTGAGTTTGCGAATAATTTAATGATATTGTTGAATAATAGTCATATCTATCACTAATTGACGTCATAACGTTATCCCATTATTAAGAGACATATGTTTAACAATACAATACAAAAATTACTCGCAAACTCAAAAAAAAATCGTAGAAAAAGAACGGTTTAACCTTTATTTAGAAGATTTGCTCACCAATATTTTCCTAAAAATCAAATTCACGAAATCGTTATTTTGAATTTTTCGCTAAAAATGCAGTGTAAAATTTCAAATTTGAAAACTCGGATTCTAGAAAAAAAAATGTTTAAAAATTATTAACAGAACAAAAGTTATTGCATTGTGATAAATCGCACAGTAACACCCTGTATACACATGTTTGTACCCCATCATATCGTTCAAAAACGATTTAATTTTTTTTTTTATATTATTTTTTTTTTTGGCCTCGTTTTTTTCACTCGGTCGCGCGAACGCTTTAACTGGCTACCACAACCGCGGTTGTTTTTGCCGAAAGTTTCGACGAGGTAGTGGGGGGTAAAATATATATATATATATGTGTGTATGTACCCCCTTGAATCGCTGCCGCCATCGTCACACGAGTGCCGCCGCGGCGACGAAGGCTGTGGCTCTTTTATATTATGCACACGATAAAATTTAACGACGGACAAAACGATCGTGGCCATGGAAGGTGGGGGAGGCACTGGGAGACATTCTCTATCGCGGCGGGACGTACTATATATATATATATATATATATGTATAGAGTACCTAACGACGACCCCGAGATTGTAAATCGCGTGCAAACAACGAGACGGAAAAAATCGGAAAACAAAAACGAATGTATAAATATCGCAAAAAGTGTGTGTGTGTGTGTGTGGCGGAAGGACGGGTCTGTGTTGGTGGTATGCCCAAATAGAGAGGGGAAAAAACCGCCCCAGCCACAGTCGTATTTGTATTTCGATAAAATACATTGGAAATCATGTCGTTCTGCGACTTCGGCTGGTTGGTTGGTTGGGGGGGGGGTGGTGGTGAATGGTTTATACGACGGGCACGGGCGCCGAGGTCTGGAAGAAATGTTTTTATTTTTATTTTTTATTTTATTATTATTTTTTTTTTTTTGTTATGTCGCGACGATGGAACGGGACTCGCGTTACTATACGAAAACTACGTGCCCTAACGCAGTGTACAGGGTGTATATTGATATGTAATGAATATTATCAAATTCTGTCAAAACTTTCTCTAGTTAATTATAATTTGAATTGTATTTAGGAAAAAAAATAATTTTTTGTATATTTTTCGAAAATTTTTAAGACACTCCATTTTATAGAGTTTATTTTCAATTAAAACAATTTATTATTATTAGTAGAGTTATTTATTTTTTATTTTTTAATAGCTTTTTATTTATTTATTTTTGTTTCCACGAAGATAAGGTATATTACTTAATTAATATTTAATATTATTATATTGTTCATAGTGCAACAAACGATTAAATAAGTCATCGGATAACGAAACGAGATAATGGAATCGTATCAATACGTTAAATATTATGGACTATGGCAGTGTCCGGCAACCCTTTATTTTTCGATCCCACCCCTTTTAGAATTTCAAAAATCTCCCAACGCCTTCAGATTTTTTTGTTGCAGGTACGCAATTGTTCGTTTCCCGGCAATAAATTATAAATTTAAATAATTATATGAAAAATAATCGACAGAAAATCGCATCCCTTAGCAGTCTTTATAGTAAAACATCCCCCAATCCAAATTAAAAATGCCAAAAAAGGCGTGGTAGCGCTAAAGTTGGGAATCGTCGGACCGTGGCTTTAAATATTTTTTTGAAACTAAGAAATTATCGAATTTTATGATTTCAATATAGAAATAAAATGTAAAAAAAAAACAACTCTAAAAAATGGCTGTATCAAATTTAAACAAAAATATTAAGATATTAGATTCGAAGTAAAATTCGCAACGTTCTGTAGTCTTCATCCCTGTAGTAAGTTATATGTATATAAAAAAAAAAAATCAGAATTATATTATCCTTTCATTATCACAAGAGACGTTGCAATTGGCGAATCCTCGTGGGACATCCTGTATAATATATACACATTCATACATATTCATGGTGTATTTAAACGACGATTTTAACATTATTTTACGCACAACAGACCAGAAAAGTGTTCGTAGTGACTAGGGTAGGTTCCCCCAGGGTAAGGCAGTAGTCGAGATCGTCGGAAAGAGGGGAGAACGATAATATTATTATTGTTATTACGGTCCGGATGTTAATGACTTTGCTTTCTTTTGTCGTTTTATTTATTTATTTTTTATTTTTTTGAAAAATTCTCAGACAGTGCTTCAACAGCTTAAATCACGGTTCAATGGCACATCTAAAAAAATCATAATTTTTCTTTTTTTGGAAAATTCAAAATAAAGTTTTGACGTTTTAATTTCTAGGCCATTTTAGACATTTTAAGGTATATATATTTTTTTTATGTTTCGTGTAAATTTTCATAGTCTTGAGGTCATCAGTGACATTAACAGGCGCTAGTTATTTAATAGGTATGCGGGCAGTGTTGCGCATTATCTAGATAAAAATACATATCTTTTTATCTTATACAAGATGAGAATATTATTAATGATATTTATTGTCTTATCTATTTGAATAAAACGATTACCTATTAATATTAACGACTAACAAGCAACGTCTATCCAAAGTAAAAATAATACAGCGTTTAGTAAACAAAGTCTTTAGTAGATTTATCGCACTTAAAATCTAATTAATATTCATGCAAATTTATGAGCAAAAAAAAAAATGGAATAATATGTACAAAAATCTCATTGACAAAGTAGCAGCAAATAATAATAATAATAATAATAATAAAAAAAATCCGTAATTGCATTAAATAATAAATTCATCAATATATTTGATATTTCATCAAGATGTAAATTAGCAGTTTTCTCATGTACACAAAATGGACGAGTAATAAGATGGAAAAATATGGAAAAATCAGAGTTTTTTCGGAGCAGTAATAATTGAGTAAAAAAAAAAAAAATCATTAAATAATTAATTTTAAAGAAAAATGTGAAAAGTGGGGGATTTGTACACCACGTCAAAACCTTCCCCTTAAATCCGTCTTTGTGTTAACGAATACGTCGAATCTTCTCGGACGTCGTATTTTGATAAAATCGACTAAAAACTCTATTTCTAACGAAATCGATTTTAAAATCGTCCGCGATCAAGATCAGCTGTTTGGCCGCTCCTGGCCGTATTATAAAAAAGCGGTGTTTGAGTTTTCTGCCAGATATTTCGTACGTCGCTTTACCCCGGAAGACTAAATTATGCTCGGGTACGTTGCCGGATTCTTATCCTCCCCCCTCCCTTACTCCCGACACCTACCCACGCGAACGTTTATGCAAATAATTCATACAATACACACACACACACACACACACATATGTACACAAAATATGGTTAGAAAACCCGAGTGTGAGCGTGTGTGTGTATGTGTGGGTACACGTTTTGTGGATACCGGATCTGTGTGAAAATATTATTACTGACATACGTACGCGTGTATAATACACAAACACACACACACAGATATATTATTATTATTATTGTATCGTATACGTTACGTGTGTTCTACGTGTTATTATTTCGTGCGTGCGTGTGTGTGTGTGTGCGTGTGTGTGTGTGTGTGTGTGTATAAGGATAATAATAATAATAATAGGACGCGACCCGCGGGGGGAAACCTAAGTTATTGCGTGTCCCAAAGCGTAAAACCCGTCACGATAAATCTGTCAGTCTCCGACGCCTATTATTTTACACATTATTCGTCTCGGCAGCCGCCGGAGGTGCGAGTGTACGTGATTTAAACGCGTTCCGAACGGTTTGCTCACGATGCCGCCCGCGCTCTCCGCCGCCGACGACGATCGCCGGAAACTTCCGCGCGCGCTATAATGGCGTCTTTATTACGGATTTCCTTTTATTATTATTATTATTATTATTATCGTTGTTGTTGTTGTTGTTGTTGTTGTCGGTGTGTTGTATTGTATTATCGTCATCGTCGTCATCGTCGCGAGAGAACCGAGCACGCGGTGCGCGGAGAATTATTAATGCCAAACGAACGCCTATCAGTGTTTCTCAGCTTCTCCGTCGCCATCAATATGATGCACGTGTGTAAATTCTACTTTTTCCATGAAAATTCCACCGGTACATTTTTTCCACCAAGAAAAAAAATTTTAACTCCACCGGTCCAATTTTTAATATATTTGTTCCTTTGGATTAATTTAATAAATTAGATTTTGCAAAATTATTTTTCATTTAATTATTCTGAAGCAAGCGTAGGTTAACTAAACCTGCGGGGTATTTGGTACACTCCATTTCATTCTGCAAATCAAAAATATCCCTCGACTTACTGTGCAACGTGAGGAAACTTCAGCTTGATAATCGGCAATCGCATATATAAACGTAGGTTAGTTCACTGGGTGTTTGTTCGACTCGCTACGCTTCGCTCCGTGAATCAAAAATAATTCTCGGCTTGCTGGGTGACGTGGGGACATTTCGGTTTGATTAATCGTTAATTGTAAATACTTTAAACCATGGAAGCATACAGCAGAATCGAATATAATACTTCTATACGTAATGTTAAGTAAAATAAAGTAAAAAAGTAAAATAAAGTAGTGAAGAGTGGAGTATAGTAAAGCAAAGATAATTAAAGTCAAGTATAGACAAGAAAGCCGCACACGCTTCGTATCATAGGCATTATTGGCTTCTCGGGTCGGATAATCTCATTGGGTGTTTTGAAAATGACGACTACTGTTATTCTTTATATTATAAACTTGCTTTGATCAATATCGTATAATTATTGAAGAAATTATTTATAATTTCTTACACCCACCAAGGGTATTTGACCCGAGGAGCGAAGAATACCTGTGGCACGATTTATGTCCGACTCTTTTATCTGAACTTCACTTTTTTTTTATCTGCGAACAGTGTAAATACTATTTTTTTTTTTTTTTATAAACACTTTTTTGTATGTAAAAACTTGTTCAGAATTTTCGACCAGCAACTGAATATGGCACTTTTTTGAAATTCCACCTACTCATCAGGATTATACCATTCGAGGTGCGAAATATACTTGTTCTACTTGTTCTGTACTATGATACACAGGATGACGCTTTCGCTTGGAAAGCACATTGTTTTAGATCTCTCTCTTTATCTCGGAAAAAATAACAAATGAAATTCACGCCTCAGTCATGATTGAAAAAACGAAAAATTGTCATTCAGATATTTCAAAAGAAATCCTATAAAAAAGGGGAAGTTCTAAGTTATGATACATACTTAAAATAATACCCGAAATTCGAGAGTGTTGTACAAAAAGTTCGCTTGTCAGAGTCGTCGCCGCCGTCAAAGGTGCAAGTTTTTATATTAATTCCCACGAAGTAAACGCATGGAGGAATTTTACGAATTTCTACTTTGGGTTTTCATAGTGTTAAATGAGGGAGGAAAAAACGGGAGAAAAAATCAGTGCGAAATTATATTCGTTTGTACGAAATTCTTTATATATATATATATAATATAAATGTTGTGTTTAAAAGCGAGCAAAAAAAGATTGCGGTGGAAACAGAGGTGTTTCGCGACGATGTGATTCTCGAAACGAGTTTAAATTTAAAAAAAACATTATTTTCAGAGCAGACGTAAACCGGGACGGTAGGAAGTCATTCTAGCGTGCGAACAAAAAGCATAATATTATTATTTATCTGGAAATATCGCAGTCGGATGGTCGTCGTTGTCGTCGTAAACCAGCTCAAACAATATATAATGACGAATCATCGCGTGGAAGGGATAAACTTGTTAACGAGTGGTGGTGAGGAGGAGGTGGGCGTGGGGGGGGGGGTGAAAAAACTGTGGATATTTCGCAGCTCGTTCAGGAGCTGCACTTTCGCGAGTAAGTGTATACTTACACCACTGGCATACAACAATGGACGCCAAAACACAGCTGTGAATAATTCAAAGAGTCGCTTAGTCGCTCCCAACGGCGGCATAACTGTTTGTCTTTGTTCGAGTTTTCCGTCGATAAACGTCAAGACGTATAATAATAATACAGTTCGTACAGTTCGGTCTTGTGATGACGACGACAACGGTAAAATAAAAGGTTTTATTAAAAGATCTTGTGGATCATTCAGGGTTCCCCTAGCTCTAGAAATATTATTCTGTGCTCTTGTTCGCTCTAGCTTGGAATATTGTCCATTAATTTAGACTAATCATACTTAAAAAGCAAATTGAAGTTATCGAATCAGTTCAAGAATTATTTTCTACGATTTATTCCTTCGACTTCAATATTTACAGGCCTCCTCGTGGTTGTTACGATTTGGTGTTAAAATTTATCAATCTTTCTCCGCTTAAAAATAGACGCACTTTATTATTATCAAAAATCGTTGTATAATTTACTTTTAGGAAATATCGATTGTGAACAATTCCTTTCCCTTATTTGTTTAAAAATAAACTTTCTTAACACAAAAAATAGTGATATATTCTATCCTATCCCTTACAAAACAAAACAAAAAAAAATTTGACAAAAATCGTTTGTTTTCGTCACGTTGGAAATGCGAACTCCAATCAATTCCAGTAAACTGTAAACCTAAAATAAATTAAGGTTATACACCATCGATGCGCTTTGTAAATCGAAAATATTCTTCGACTTGATACAAAAAATCCCCATATTGGAATTAATAGTTTTAAGGAAAAATGAAATAATAATAAACGTTAATATTTCAAAATCATCAAACTTCAAAATTAGCATTACATCACCGCAAAATTTGGTTTACACCGTTGTTTTTAGAATCAAAAAATGCCCGAGAAAATCAAAATCAAAATTGAAATTGGAGAAATGGGTGGTAAAGTGAATTTAAGATGAGATGACTATAGTGTTCAGTATCTTAAGCTATCAAAAAAATTCCGGAAACAGAATGGCTTACTCCCAAACTTTATTGACGTAGTAATAATACGCAAAAATTTAATAAAAATATTTCAGGAAGGGTTTCAACCTGTAAGTTCTGCCCCTAGTTGTCCCGTTTGGATAGGACACCACGAGCCGATTCGAAGAAGGTAATAAATCCGCAAAAAACTTCTACAATCGGATTATCGAACGTAACAATAAGAAGCGTATTTAGTGGAATATTTATTGGAAAAAAAAAAAAAAAAAAAAACGTTAAATCGACAATAAAAATAAATAAATGCGTTCGGACAATAACTTTTTTATGTTTACGATCTGTATTTATTACACGATCACGGATGACCGGGAACACTGCCATATATTATGCGTGAACAACGTTTTGGAATTATCATCGAAGGATGTGTGCGACAAGACTCCCGTTCTTGCGAATAAAAACCATCGGGAATAGACCTATTATTGTAGTAGGGTCTTTGAATCGTACAATATATTTTTGTATACAATCGAAAGCACGAAAACAGTTAACGCTGCCCAAGTGTCAAATAAATAGTTGAGGAATGCTAATTATGACAACTTACTACCCGTTACACAAGATATCTCTGATCCAGTTGACAAATATGCAATAAATTGTTCTAATTATCATTATTTTTTTTTTATATATATATATATTTAAACATCATATAATTACTAAAATACAGCACTTAAAAACAGCGTTTTAAAATATTTATATTGTATTTTTATTTATTTATTTATTTATTTTTTTGTGAACGCTTTTTCGTATAGAAATACTTGTCCAAAAGTTTCGATCAGCAATTATTTGTAACTGAATTTTCCTCAAGTTGGTACTTTAAACAGGTAACTTTTCGAATTTCTCAATTCTTCTTTTTTTTTTTTTTTTGAGGGGGTGGACTACTCAAAATTTGTATAAAAAAATCTCGGAAACATCTTATTTTGATCCAAACTTTATGACAATTTAAACATAGATAAGCAGTATTATAAGAAATATTTTGGTCATGTGGTGGAATCGATAAGACATTCCAAAATTTTCAGTTTAGGAACCAGTTAGGCTTTAAGGATGTCTAAAGGCACGATGTATTAAGTGAGTTACCTATGTCTAGGGTAGTTTTTGTGAAACTCGAAAATAATTTCGATTAATTAAAAATGCATTCTGTTTAGTATTGAAAATTAGGACATAGGTACACCTATGGGTACTTTTAGGGTTTATAATATTTATTGGAGCGGCTCAAGCTCGCCCCCATCCCCTCAGTGCCTATAATTAGTAATTACCGTCGTATACTGCACGATTATCACTGCTGTACTGCTGTTGCGCAGGATAACACTGCTATTAATTGAAATTTATCGCGCAAATAATATATTATATATATATTATGTATAGTCGTGGGCGTAATCGTAATTCGGTTAAACTATTCCATTATCGGCGGCGACGGTGGTGCCGTGTTCGAATTATTACGAGGGCCGTGCGCGTCAATAACGCTGACAAAGGATAATAATTACTATTATATAATGGCGTCCATAATATTATATACGCCGGTGTACACATATTATTATTATTACTATTTCGTAGTCGTTTCGGGGTTAACCACCGTGCCTGGGGTGGTGGCGAGGGGGTACGCGGTTCCGATGGCCCGCGGCCGGTGACCGAGAGAACATTATTATGATTTTGCATTAACACGTGTGTCGATGCGTGGAGTTAAAAATAATTTATGTTAAGCACTAGCAGCAATTAGTTTAATGGCTTTATACATTTTGTGAACCGCGAAATTCCCGGGAAATATACTGTGTTTACACTCGCCTGCAACAGCGCGGAGATTAAAAACTATTTTCCCTATTAATTTCCACCGGGCGCACCGGGCAAGGACAATAAATATTCTACACCGTATTGGGTATACACCTTCACCGTGGTAATAATTCCGCAATAATTTCAATTCGTTCCCGAAAGCGTCTGCACGTGTAACCCCCCCACCCCCTGACCGTGTGGATTATAATCGACTGACAAACGTTTTTATAACCGGCGGCGGCGTTGAATTCAGACAGCCAAAGTAATATCTAGATTAATATGAAAATAGATTATTCGATTTATGTCTACAAAAAATATATAGATCGAACATTTTTATCAAAATTTTCCCCTTACGACGGTTAAAAAAAATTATTTATGCTGTTGGATTAACGGTTAAGTAATGTGATTAAACGAGACGTAATCACAAAGGCTTATTTTAGAATTATTAATTTATTATTCATTAGTAAATTTCAAAATAAAATATTTTTTCCATTAAAGTATAAAATACCTATATCGTCTCAAATTATAATTTGAAGTAATATACAAAACAATCATTTCCGTTTTACACAATATTGTTAGGACAGTTTACAAATGTATGGTTTAAAATTGTAAATGATCATTAATTGGCGTGGGAAATCGTACAATAGTTATGACTACGAAAGATACATATAGTTTAATATTACAAATTCGTTTAAAATAAATGCAACAAGTCAACAATTTATAAATACAACTTTGGCTCATTCTGAAAAAGTGAATTATAAAATATTGATACCGATAGATGTGCTGCTTATGTATTTGAAGTTAAATGGCTAAATGAGTGTGTTGAAAATAATACGCTCATAACGAAATTTATCTAGATATTTATGAGGGTTTTCAAAATTTAAATCTCAGATGCCTATTAGATATTTATTTATTTAATTGTCTAGATCAGTGATTATCAAACTTTTATGAACACTGTACCCATTATATTTTTTTGGGTACCCCATCTTAGTTACTAAACTAAAATATACATAAAAATTTTTTAAAGACTTACATACATTTTTATTTCATTAAGGTTAAGTTATTAAAAAAAGATCCACAAACATTTTTAAAAACTGATATCGCTTATTTTCAAAGAAATTAGTGAGAAAGGTGAGCTTGTTTTTGGTGGTACAGTTAATCAATATTGGGTTATAATTTAGTTAAATACAATCTTAAATCATTTTCAACATTTTTAATTTGTTTCTATATTTACTTTTAACATAAATTAAACTCGAAAAACCTTTTTTACACAAATAAGTGATAGAAAACCCAATAAGAAATTTGACAGCAATGATAAACAGTTCTTTTTGATCCTTTCCAACACAGATCCAGAAATCTAACAATGTAGTACATCTTTATCTAGACTCTAGTAAGTGGTTAATTTTTATCTAAATAATTCATCTAGATAAATGTGTCTAGATAGATGTATGTATTTTTTTTTTTTATTAATGTCGCGAAATATTATTATCGAGCCGTGTTTATTCACATTGCAATCCCGTGTGTGTGTGTATGTGTATATATTTCAATCACATTAAAACGGTTAACTATGGTGAGTAAGGGATGAATTGGAGGAGGGGGGAAGTTCAGCGGAAAATTACCATATAAAATGCCGATACGTTTAGTGCGCGGGACACGTTATTATACGCGAATTCGTCAGATCGATATCGAGAGGATAAACCGCGTATTATAATTTACATAATACAGTTTATTAATTTATTAATGGCGATTTAATTACATCACTGCCACTCCCCACCTCTTACCCAGCACCGCTCATGATTAACATACCGATACTTTATACGTATTCACTATACCGTATACGTATTCGCATTTCGAATTCTGCGTTCGAGTCGTTTTATATTTTCACCCCGCGCCCAACTGAATACTGTTGCCTCATCGGTATTTTTTGTTTGTTCGACTTCATGGCGTACACTCGTTGAAATCGTTATTAATTTTATTTCAGAAAGAGTTCATTTTACGCGGCCGACGAGAAAAAAACAATGATATCGTAAGTATGCGTGCCGCCCGATATCTTATCAAAGATTAGTCGTTTTATATCACGTGGAAAAAATCACAGTGATCCATAATATGATATTTCTAATCGGTGTAATAAATAACAACATTTTTATTTTTTTGTATATATACAATAAAGTTAGTGTAAATAACTTCTAATATATATATATATACAGTGGCGTATATATATATACAACTTTTTTTACCTATGAGGCCAACAAAATTTGGACACACCCACTACCTGTAAAACAAAAACCGCATCTTTTGAGGAGACTTAGGGAACCAGGTTAATGGGCGCAAATAGAGGAGGGAGCTTTAGGGGCTTACTACCCAAACAACCCACCCACCCACCTGTAAAAATTCAGAGGCCATGGCCTCTCAAAAACCTCTTCACCACGCCACTGTATATATATATATATTTATACACATAGTTTTCATAATAATTAAAAAATTATGTCTCCGCTAAATTCTATGCAGAATTCTCATACGATTTTATATACTTACTACATCACTTTGACAATTTTAGCATCACCGTAGTACACAATCCGTGTTTTAATATTATAATAATATTTCTTGTAAAATACTACTCTAAAATGATGTATCAAACTGTTTTTTTTTTTTTTTTTAATTTTCAGCACCACCAAGTACCACTCTGAAGTGCCAAAAATATCAAACCATGTCGTATATTGCATGGGAATTCTTCTCACGATTTAGTGGTGACAGTATTTTAAGATTATCATGAAAACCATTTTTTTTTCTTTAAATCATTTAACACTTACAGTATTGAAAAAAAAAAAGGAATGTTCTTATTTTGATTAGGACTATCGTATGGATTATTATACTTTTTTTCCCATCGTACACATACACACACACACACACACGCACACACACAAAATAGTTATTTGTTAAAATGAAATATGAAATTAATATCTAAAAACGTAGTCCGAAAATGTATATTCGCTGAGAAAATAAATACTGAAATATTATTTTATTACTATCCGAGTAACACAAATAACAGTTACTTTACGAAAGTGGTATATAAATATTAAATAAATTATAAGCATAATACGGCTTGGTAAAAGCTATACAATATATATATATATACACGTATTTTTTTTTCATTTTTTTCATTTTTTGAGTACACAGTGGTCGAAATATATACGAGAAAAAATACGTATATTAAATTAAACGTTTATTTTGTTTTCGTGGACAGCGTATTATATATTATACGCTGCCAAATACACGTTTAATTCCATAAAATACTATTCAGTTGGTGAAATGATCTGTCGAGCTTGTGTTTTTACAAAAAAAAAAAGAAAAAAAAAGAACGCCCTTTATGCTATCGGAATCGTTATATAAAAAAAAAAGCACTGGCTTATAATATTATAGTACCACGATGTATTTCGTATAAATTATGCAGAGTATTTTTTATAGAATTACAATGAAAAATTAAACGGAAGCAAAGAGATTAATATTATTATTATAATAAGCGACCGAAACGTGGATTTCGAATAAGATTGAAATTCCTTAAGGGTTCGACAACATAGAGAGAGATTAAAACGTTAAATATTTATGATTGATTAAAGAGGAAAAATTGCATTAAACGAAATAATTATGTTTTTATTTTTAAATTTTGAGCGGAGCTAAGGAGTTGGTGTTTTTTCAGTAAAGTCTATTTATTATTATTATTATTTTGTGTGTGTACACGTTGTCGTATGGAAGTATTCGCCACAAGGTTCGACCAGTAATTTTACGAATTACGATTTGCTTCTAGGTGGTGCTTTCGAGACGTTTATTAGAAATTCTCACGAGTTTTTTTTCTAAATTTGGGAAAAACTACCCGAAGTTTGTTACAAAAGGCTCGGAAACTATTTTTTTTCAATCGAAACTATTTAAATATAACGATAATATAAGAGATATTTAGGCACAAGAAAATTTTGAGAATGTGAAAAAAAATGTTTGGACATTTTTTTTCTCATCAAAAACAAATTTTTTATTTTTTTTGGTTAATAGTGAAACATAAAACTGGTCGAGTAAAAAATAAATATTTTTTCGATATCATAAGACAAATTTGCAATTTTTAAGTTAAATTGTTTTGAATAAACACTAAAGTCTCACTCAATATATTGTCTTATCGAAAAAATGATTTACCTTTTTTTTTTTTTTTATTTAATTAAAGAGTACGCCATTTGGGAAGCAAAAAATACCCAACGTGCAAAATAAAAGTCCTTTTTTGTTCTTGAATTCAATACCAATGCTTTTCAGACGGATTTCTCCGTATGCTTTGCAGAGCAGTCAAAACTAACAGTCACAATAAACTAAATAATATGTAATAATAACGTGCCATACAATTTGTCATTGCACTTGCACGACTTGTATAAGTCAGTCGGGAAAACAATTATTGTGATTGTTTTAGAACACAATGTGTGCGCCTCGGAAGTGTGAAGGATGTGAGCCCACGCGTTGTATTCGTACGATTGTAGACACAAAAAACCGACAACATATTATTTACATAAATTCATAAATAAATGAATTGTTTATTTCAGAAACCCTCCAAACGCCAAAAATAAAATTTTGCATGTTAAAATTCAAAAATATTTTTTCCCGCTTCCTTAGTAAGTTATTTAGCTAAAATTACACTAATATCTGTAACAGTAAATAGTCAAGTATTTTTGGTAATTTTTGGGAGTTTTAAAAAATCGTTTTAAATCCATGACACAGTTTTTATTGATTATCACAAAAAGTGAAAAAGTGGATTTAGGAAGTTTCTGAAATAAGCCATTCAAATATACATTAATAATAATGATGGTGATGTATAAATATAATATATTACTATCATTAGAGCGGCGTTTAAAGTTCTTAGATTTTCCATAAGTTATAGCCAAAAATATTTTTTTTTTTGTAATTAAATTGTCTATTACGCTTTTATTGAATGCAATAACAATAAAAATATTATCGTTTTACATTATACCTGTATGCCCCGAACTTGTGTATTCGCATTATTTTATTTTTTTTTCTAATGCTTTTACATAAGGTTAATTTTTTATTGTAATATGACTTATGTCAAGCCAAATTTAATAGTACCATTTAAGTTTGCATTTCTTAATTATTTTTGGCCAGAGTCAAATTTTAGTCATTTTGGTGCATTTAATGCATTTTTCAACTTTTTTAGATACTATATTTACTTTTTTTTTTTGGAAGCCCATTATTTTGTTAAAAATTAAATACCAAACGGAGAAAAGTAAATAACATACCGTTACTATTAAACCATTTATTCAATTATCTGTATAAATATTTGATTTTTGAATGAATTATAAAGAAAATTGTCCGTAGACAGTAGGTAAGTACAACATTTTTATTTTTTTATTAAAACTACGTTTTCTTATCGACTATAAAAAATTGTGATAAATAATAAATAAATATAAAAAAATTGATTTATTGTGTTATCTAACACATATTTTAATGTATAACAATATTTGAATGACATAATGTCAATAAAATAATAAATTACCTATATTAATTGTATGTTATGATTAATTATAAATTCATTATTCAAAGACAGAATTTTTTGAAAATATTTGGTCGTTATTTAAGGTCAATTTTTGATGTCATTAAGTCATTTTGATACTTTTTTAGTATTTTTTTTTTTTTAAGATACAAGGTCTTTAAGTTCCGGTTCTTATTTACAAGGTTATGCACGGTTAAATGAAAACCAAAGAAAATTCGAAAACGAGTGTCTATATTATTATGAATACATTTTGGTTTGCATAATATATTTCTACTGAATAATTGTGATTTATATTCAAAACTATTTGTGCATCGTGAATATAAATGAATGGAAAAAAAATGAAAAATAAAATTTTATAACATTCGATTTATCGTTATTTATACTCTTTAGATATTTTGACATGACAGAACCGTCTTCGGTTCACCATTATAATGCATTGCGTGAGTTTACAAGTTAACACAAGTCAAAACGACGATAGAGAAACGAAAAAGAAACAAAATTAATACGTTCATGTTTTGAACTCCGTCAAAAAATTATTCAATTATAAAATCTTAGGTAATGTATCATAAAATATAGAAAATAATTTCCAGTAGCGATTAGTAATTTGATTTTTGAATTTTTAAATCCAAACATCTCGTAATAACCAAATAATTAAAATAATATTCTCAATAATACCACTCAATGTTTTTTCTTATCTAAGTCTTATTCTTTTACACACGTTCAATGTACTGGGGGCCACGGCAGTATGAAAATTGTCACCCCTTCCTCTCTTCGAACGAAATTTCAAAACGCGAGATAAGTTTTCGTTTCGATCGTCCTCGAAGTTTGCACACATTTTGTTCGACCTCCCGGAGCGCCCTGTAAACATCGTCCCGGGACGTGTACGATTTATTCTTCAACCCCGACCAACACCGCCCCTATTTGCACCCCACACCGGCAGCCACCACTGTGGAATTCCGACCGGACTACCCTAAAATGCTCGGCTGCACCTGTGTATTGTTGTTGTTGTTGTTGTTGTTGTTGTTGACGTACGTGTGTACGAGTAAAATATACATTATGATATGCGTGTGTGCGTACAATTTTCGTCTCTTCGACACCCCTCCCCTGCGGTGACTGTCCTCTTCGCCAGCACTATGGTTCGCCCAACACACACACCTCCTTCCCCGACCGCCGCCGAAAAACATCTGTCAGACATTCCGGTCGGACAACGCCATATAATATTATAATATACGTCGTCGCGTCCCGCCACCTCTTCGTGTGTTTTTTTTTTTTGTTTTTTTTTTTTCACCACCGAACACAATACGTCGTGTACTAACGCGTGAATGAACTATTATTATTGTACACCACACACACACACACACGTGTACACACTCGTGTACAATGTGCAAAACGATAGAAACGGCGTTTTTCAATAATAAAAAAAAAAAAAAGAAAAGAAAAGAAACCGAGAAAAACCACCTTAAATGGAAACGTTCAGCGCCATTGTTCGTTCTCTAGAAAAGTGTCGTCGAGACCGTGAATTTTAAAATCCCAAAATTAATTTTTAAAATCAGACGTTTCTTAGCGGTAAAAATATTTTCATATTAATTTTTATTATTATGAAAATATTATTTACAACAATATATTGTAATTATTTTTTGTCCTTACTGTGTTTTATTAAAGGTGATGTTAAAAGACTATAAATGTGTAGTACTCATAGTCCATTCTTATTTAATTCTAAACCCTCTCTCCTTTATCTTTGTTAATTTCAAATAGTTGATTGACTTGACTCTAAACCCATTGCTAACATCTTCCTTAAACTACAAAATTCGTACGTCGAAATCTGGATAAATTTTAACTCTGGTAATTATTAAGAAAGTTTAAGCCAGAGGTTCCCAAAGTGGTTTATATCGAACCCCAAGGATTTGCTCTGACCTGCAAGGGATCTACGTCAGAAAAAAAAAAAATTGGAGACTCATGAGAATTAAATAAAGGTCCACGTATATGTGGTGGTGATTGGGAAATGCTTGGGAGCTTAGTCCCCTAAATCCACCTATATAAATTATCTAAAAAGCAATGCCATTAGAGGAGAAAAAATTAAACAAATTAATATTTTAGTCCCAACCCATGAAATTTTTTATTTGATCTCCCCTAATGGGTCTGCAACAGTTCTTATCATAACTATGATATGAACGTTGTTATTTTCAAATATAAAAATGTATTTCTTAAGAATAAGGTTGACTTACCATCCAATAAAAATGTATGTTCTCAATGAAATTATTAAAATCAATAAATAATGAGAATCGGTGTCTGGCGAGATGACCTGCTGTCTTTTTGAAATTTTTCGTCGAGGCACCGCGAATGAATTCGGTCCAAAAAATGGCACCACTTAAAAAAAGAAGGGGAACCATTGCGTTCAAACATTAAAACATCCCAACTCAATAATCATCAGGTGTTTTAATCGAGTAAGAGAATACGTCGTCATAGCAGCGGTAATAAGTAAAGAAACGGTAAACGAAATTGCAATTACTTCAGTATTCAGCTGAAAGGAGTTTTGGAAGATTTTCAATTACATCACGACTACCACAACGTACGTATAGTGCACGCCATAATGTACTTCATTATGGATACTCGTTGTACGCGTGTCGTGCCTGTTATATTAATTTTGTACACTCGTGGAAAACGTGGAAAACTGGATCGATTGTTAGCGTTTGAACGTTTGACGACGCGGTACTTAGGGCGTTTGAACGAATCCGAAACGAGTCGTTCAGAACAATTATGTAACCACACCTACCGGAAACGCGGTAATAATGCGTACGTTTTATTATACAGCGACTCATTACTACAGCGGTTAAATAATTACAAAAATTAAATTTCATAACAACGACATGCAACAACGGTGACCGTTTTGGAAACGCCACCGCACAGAGATCAACGAATTTTTACGTATATATGTAATTTCTTTGATTTTACACCACTTACAACTGATTATACGATTATAATTATTTCTAATCGTTTCGTTTGAACAAAATCATAATATTGAACTTAACAAAAAATCCCGATTTATTATTATTTTAACGTGGTATATTGATATAGCACGGAATAGTTATATTCGGACTTGAAGACCGGAAGACGATCATCATCTGTGAGGTAAATAAAAAAAAATACTCGTTTAACTTAAGGCGGAAACGTTACAAAATTTTTCACCGATTATTTTATCGATAATAATTTAATAACTAATATTTGGTAATTTTTTTTTTTTTTTAATTATTGACAACAGCAAAATCGATATATTTAACCTTACTAATATTAATTTTGAGTTTTATGTTTGAAAAATGGAAAATAATTTTAATTTTTAGTAAATATGTCTCTTGCCACAGCAAAATTTACAAAATACGCGACCCGGGATGCAATGCACGCAAAAAATTTTAAGTACTTTTTTCAAAAAAATTTTGAAAACATATTAAAAATTTCGAAAAACAACCTTGTTTAAATACCTTCTCGTGGCAAACCCTGTATCAAAAAGTTACTAATAGAAATTTTTGGACAATTACTTCTATATGTACACATAAAAAAATAATAATAATAATAACAATAATAATAAAAAATAAAAAATAAAAGAAAAAACAAAACGTAGTTGCTAAATTCGGTCCTTTCAGAATCCAAAAATTTGTTGAATTTTCATTCTAGATTATAAGCTTAGTTGAATGATTGAACGTTTTACATATCGTTTTTCTAGATTATAAAATATAATGATATCATCTACTCGGTGCGCTGAGCATATTTCCGAAATGATATCACAATATTATGCCCCCCACGCATGCGTGTAGTGAAATTGCCTGTCCATCGAGCCGCGTTTGTCATCAGCAAAACGATTCGATCGCATGCTAATGACATTTTTGTTTCTTATTCGCCATCACGAGGAGCGAGAAAACACCGAGTTGAAAAACGAGTCATTCGAAACGTTTTTATTGTTATCGCTGTGTATATAGTATAAATATATACAGAGTGTCTCCGTATGATTCGACAAATGCAGCAACTTTTGTTCTATTAATAATTTACATTTTTTTTTTCAAAATTATTACTACATCATTGCATTACAACAATAACGCATAATCTTTTTTTTTTTAGGATTCAAATTGTTACAGCCCTTTTGTGAATCTGATTTTTAGAAAAATATTGGTGTTCTTTAATTAAGGTTGATTCATTTTCTACGATTTTTTTTTAAATTTTCGAAAAATTTAATAATATGGTCAAATAATTTATAATATTACAATTATTATGTAGAAAATTAACTTTTATCAGAGATTTAAGCACTAATATTCTCCTAAAATTCAGGTTTACAGAATTTTTTCCAAAAGTGTCGTATAAAATTCCAAATTTGAAAATTTTGATCCTAAATTATAATAAAAAAATATATATATATATGCGTTACTTTGCAATAATGTAGTTATATTTTTCAAAAAAAGAGAAAAAAGTAAAACATTATTAATATGTTAGAACAAAAGTTATGGCGATTCAACATTTGTCAAATCATACTGAAACACCCTGTATATATATATATATTTCATACGGAGACTATATAATAGTATAGGGGATGTCATTGCAAGGGTGAAATGAGCTTATGCGATAATTTTACATATCAATTTAGCTCGAACGACACGAGTTATATTCAAATGGGGAAATCGTGTGAGCAGGTACGTAGATCGTTAGGTCTTCTGTGACCACAAAAAGAAAAAAAAAGAAAATACTCGTAAGTAGAGTATTGTATTGTATTGACGCTGGGGATTTAAAATTTCGTGAAATTTATTTTCTTGAAATGCTTCATGAAGCAGTAAATTTCACGAAACTTTCTCGAAATATTTAATTTATCTACGTAGAAATAAAAAAAGGACTTGTTTCGCATCTCGGGTATTCTTCGCTCCTCAAGTAGAATACTCTTGTAGACATATTGAATTTTATAGAAACAATATTTATCATTTCTTCAGTAAGACGACTTTGAGCGAGGCTTCAATTTATTCCAGACAAATTACAGAGTTTGTCATAGCAACGAAAAAAATAAAATATATTTTTTACTTAGCCAATTATATATTTCACTGTTAACCGAGAAAAAAAAAACATTTTTTTTTACATTTTCAAAATTTTCTTGAGCCAAAATATCTCTTGTATAATTTTCTATCTATAATTAAATTTTTATAAAGTTTGGTTAAAAAAAACATATTTTCCCTGTTTGTTTTGTTGGAATTTTAACAGTTTTTCAGTTATTCCCAAATTTTGAGGAAACTATACAGATTTTTGAAAAATGACCTTTCAAAAGTACCATAATATAGAGGAAAATAGGGTTTCAAAAAGATGCTGGTCGAAATATTTTGAAAAGTATTTCTATACGAAAACATTTATGCATAAAAAAAAGTGTGTACTTCGCTTGTCGGAGTGTTCTAAAAAAAAAAAAAACCACTTTAAAGATAAAATACACATTTAAAATATAATAAATGATCTTAAAATGAAAAAAAAAAATAAATAAAAAGTGCACGATAAAATTTCTCATTCAAAATTACACGAGAGGAATTTGTAAGCACAGATCAGTAAGCTCTGAAATATAATGCAAAATAAAGCCTTACTTACGAGTATTGTTATTTGGCAAACGTTTCTGACTCTCAGGAATAACGGTTTTCCCAGAAATCATAATTATTTGAATTTTAATAGAAAAAAAGAAGAGAAAAAATGCGCGTAAGCTTAAAATTCAAAATCCCATTACAAAAATAATCGCATAACATTTATGAATAAAATATTCTTTTTTTTTCGCGAACAAATATAATAAATAATCAGACGATGAAGCGATATTCACGAATTCGTGAAGTCGTGCAACAACGTTATATTGTTCGTTTCCCATCGCCCAAAGGATTAATTTTTTTAATTCAGACGTGTACAGAGTTTTAGCAATTGGATTAAAAGAAAATAATAAAAATGTGAAAGCTGCCATCACCTGATCGAAATGATAAATATATAATATAAATAGGGCTTAAGTTTAGTTAAAAAAAAATTAATAATTTTTTATTATAAAACGATAACAAAAACTTTGCGTTATTCTAAAATTAAATCCGTTAAATTAATATTCTTTTTCGGTCTCTGGATGAAATTAAATTTCCAACTCAACGCTTTCCATATATGAATAATTATATATGTATAATATATTATGTATAATTATACAGGTGATATATTTTTTTTTTTGTACACAATATGTGTATTATAATAATATTGTATTCAGATATTAATCCGGTAAATACTCGTGAAATAAAATAGAGATAGAAAAAATTTACGATTTCTTTGACCTAAATTATTGGGACTTTAGTGAGTGGCGCGAATTTTCAACTATTTCGCGTAAACGCGATATTAAATAATGATATTGCCGTAATACGTAACGAAAACACAAAATAAAACTTCAAAACGCAGCAGGTAAACGACCGACGTAAAGTTAACCGTTTTAAACTTTTTTAATTGGTTTTTTTTTCGTATTATACAAATAAAACGCATTAAACATTTAAATTACAGTGAATAAAAGAGCTTTGTGCCGGAGAGATTGTGTGTTTTTTGTTTTTTAAACGTTTAATTAAACAACAAGTAACGTGATAATTTCGGGGATAAATCGTTCTTTTCATTTCGTATGCATCTTGTTAATTTCAAGTAAACAACGTTCTTGTTTTGCATAATTAATTTGAAAAAAAAGAAAAAAAAAAAAAGGCGCGTGAGTTTAACCCCAGTAACGGTCGTTTGTCGTACAATTATAAACGGTTATTACTAATTATTTTTGTCCATAACCAGACTGATAATTAACGGCGAACATTAATTATTATTATTTTATAAAATGTACAAATACATATTTTTTGAGTTTGTCGAAACGAAATTAGCGTTTACGGCTTCGACCGACGGTTTTCTTTTGCGACAATATTAATCGATTGATTCGAAAAAAAAATCTTTCGGATAAACTCTTTTAACGATATTGAAAACCGATTGTGATTTAAGTCGAGTTTATGTTATTGATTTAGAAAATATTATATTTCGCCGTGATGAAATATATTCGTAATTAAAGCATTAATTTAGATCACTTTACGACGTATATTACATTTTTTTTTTTGCAAGAAATTTCGTATAAATACCTCTTGTTGTATTTATAAACAACAGACTCCTCAAAAAGGCTACATAAAATTATACATTTACCCCCTGGGTACAAGAGTATATTTTCCCCTCAGAAGCCAAAATCATTTGTTAATATTTAGAATGAGGGTAGTTAAAAATAAACACATGACAAATTCGAGGGAATGAATCCAATGTAGTGAAAAACTTTAAAAATGCATTTCAAATGTTAAAAAATATAATTTATTTTAAATTTTTATTTAAATATACTGAATTTATTTAAATATACTGAAAATCACAATTTAAAAATTCAAAAAATTGTCATCTTATATTTAAGAAAAATTTATATTTTTTTTTTTATCACATTATAATATTGGTATATTACAAACATAAAAATTATAATCAACTTTATAATTTTATAAATTATAAAACATACATTTTTCTTATAAACTTGATGTGACAAACAAAAAATATGCGAATAAAGATATCGATAGAGAGAATACGACTCTTAATAATAGCTTTAACCAAAAATAAATAAAACAAAACATACTTCGCACCAAGGAGATTCTTTGCTCTTCGGGTCAGATACTCTTGAAGGATGTGTATAATTTTAAAGAAACGATAAATCATTTCTTCAATAAAACGATTCTGAACGAAAGAAGTTAATAATATAAAGAACTTTTAGACGAAAAAGTGTTTGTAGAAAAATAGAAAGAAAAAAAGAAGAAAAAAAAGAAACATCATTGTTAAAACATTAGCTTCTTCACTTCGTTCAGAATTCGAAAATATAATACATATTATATAATATTAAAAATTCAGTAGACCGGTCACCGGAGGAGTGGTTGAAATCACATTTGTTTTTCGGATTGTTTTTCGTAGTTTCTTATATTCTAGCAACATACGCCGGACGAAGACTTATATTGTATACTATAGTAATGTGGAATCGTGAGAGAAAAAAAAAATATAAAAAAAAAAAACAAACGGCGAGTTTATGTGTATTTTGTTTCCAGGCCTAGTGCGAGGGAAGTTTTACAAGTGTACCCGCCGCGTCAACGGGGTGCCGCCAACTAGCTGCGGGTAATAAAATCACTATTTTCCGAAAACAACGAGACAATAAATATATTATTTCGTTCGGATGTTTGCGTAAATCTCGGCGGTTCCGATCGTCACGACCGTTAAACGGACACGACTATTACACCGAAAATCGATTATCCAAAGTTTTTTTTTACACACACGCACTTTATGTTTTACAGGTATTCCCTTATATATATATGCCATACAGGGTGTTTTTTCAGACCACGCTCAACCCCTTTTGATTATAGATTCTGAACGTAGTGAAGAGTTTTAAATTCAAATTTTTTTTTTCATTCTGTAATAAAGTCGCTACATATTATAAAGTTCCTAATAAAACAATAAATTAAAAAATATATACACCTATAGAACATTTTCATGGTAAAATGCATTTTTAAGGACATTTTTGGCTATTTTTTGGACCATTTTTCGATGATTTTTAGTGACAAAATATTAGAAGTAGAAATATTTCTAATTAAAGTTTACTTATGTAAATTCATAAAAATGACGTGAAACGTAGATAACTAAATATGTACAAATAACTAATTTCCTTAATACTCAAATTTGAATAATTCAAAAACTACTCATTCAAATTTCGATTTCAATACATCGGAATCCGCAGAAAAATGACCCGAAAAATGACACCGCAGAGCATACTTAATAGAGGTAACGTGAAAAACTAGTTATGGAAAACAAATTTTTATCGCAAATCGATCATTCTAAATGAAAAAATAAAAATAAATCTAAAATTTTGCGTTTTGCTCAAAAAGTGGATGATTCGTTAAACGCATTCATACTGTATAATAATACTACTAAATTTTACGGGGTCGATGGTATATTTAAATAATACACGAAGCAACGGGTGGCAAAAAAATCTCAAACCAACCCTCCGGGTTAGGCGCAATTACGCGTCTCAGGTGTGCGTGTGCGCAGAGACATCAGGTTTTAGTTAAAGCTCGTTAGTAGTGACACGGGGTAGAGGCTTTTTCGATATCGCATGTTTAACGCGCACGCAGGTAAACTAAATATAAATATCAGTTTCATTGGCGCACGTGAGATACCTACGCGAAAATAGCGCGTAAAAGGATGTAAAAGGGTTTTTTCTTCAAACCGTAAGGCTAAAGAACGTCATTGTAAACGTAACGATGGTAACTCCGTATGGAATATTACTGAGAATATTTTAATTATTGAAGGTGAGCGGTTGCCACTCGAGCTATAGGTGGTACGTAGGAAACCACGAGGACAAAAAATAGTTATTTCGTTAAAATTTGATTCATCAGGGTTTTTTTTTTTAAACGTATGTGGAAAAAATTCAAAATTTTTACGTTCCACGTGGTCTCATATAACGCGTGTAAACGTTTCTCAGAAACCATTAATGGATACTTGCATATTATTATTTTGCGTTCGCGCGAAATGAGGCTATACAGTGACAGATATTACTCACGTGTTTTTCCGGTTCCCCGTCGAATGCATTAATACAGATACTGTTTGATCAGTGGACCAATGAACTCTGAAACAAAAATATTTATTTCTTTTTATTTACAAGTCACAAAATTGTTAATAAAGATTGTTTAAATAATATTCTCTTCAATATAAATCTAATCGCTTTTTTCTCACTTTCTACAAGGGGCTTAAGCCCTATCAGTCGTATTTATTTTTCTTTTATAAAATAAAATTGATTTTAATTTTTATAATCAATTGTTTCATATTTATCTTAATTAAGTTTTATTAACAGTAATAATTATCGATGAAAAATATAGGTTATAAATCGCCTAGTCACCCCTCTCTCTCTCTCACACACACACACACACACACACACATCCCACAACTAATACGTTTACTATTTTACGTACTAAGTCATGTGGGCTTATAGGACAGATATAAGTATTAATTTCAGTACCAAAGAAAAAATAAGAGATCATTAAAAAATCACTTGAAAAAATCAAATTTTATTTTTCTGACGTAGCCTTTTTTTGTTTGGCGTATCCCTTGATTACAACTCACGAACCCTTAGGAGCGCGAGTACATAGGAGGGTAGAAAAACACTGGCAAATTTTATACCGGACAAAATGTGATCGTAAATTTCCATTTCATTTAAATTTCGATCTCGTAAGATGTTTATAGTCATTATAATATTAGCCATTGGGATTAGGTGTTTAATCAAGGCTACGCGCCCGAATGATTTATTCGGGACATTCGGGTGGTGGTTTTTAAGCGTAATTAAGGTGTTCAAAAACCACTACATAAATTACAAGTATTTATTCGGTTGTTAAAAACCCCTCCTTTAAATACGGGTTCGTTTGGATGTACTTGGGGGGTTTTCAAAAGACGGCGATAAAAACGGGAGCATTTTTCAATCTTCTAAGCTATTTGAATAATCGATTTTTACGAGTAATCGTATAAAATTTCAGAGAATAAAATCGTGATACAAAATAAAATGTGAGACACTGCGAGCAAATTTTAAACAGACAATTAATTTGAGACAAATGGGTAATCTTGGTCAATGGGTATTAATGACGTTCATGTATTTTAGACAAAACTCTCTAATGGGTAGTTAAAAATAAGCTGACCGTAAATAACGGTTAATTTTTTAATCGGAACGATTTGGGATGTAATCAAAATTTCTTTTCGGTTATGGTTTGGACTCGGATTCGGGTTTTACGTCATTCCAGATATCTTATGCGCTATAGCAAAGGAATTTTATGAGTTTTCTTCAACGGTGTTACTAGAATGGATTAATTAGTAAACAACCTAGAAATAATAATGATCTACAAACTGAATAAAAAAAAAAAGAACTCTAGAATGCATCTGACATCTGATAATTAGGGCCTAAAATTAAAGATGCCCTAAAAATCTAAATTTTTGTAGTTATGCACTAAAATTACGGAAATATGTACTTGAAATTTAAAAACTCAAAAAAATATGCGAAAACATTTGCTGAATAACATTATTTGTATACAAAATCGTTAGGGCATGAAACGTATTTTGATGCAAACTATCTATTTTTCATGCTAATTTATTATAAAAAAATATGCAAATGAGTACAAATGTCGCAGTCCCAATAATAGTGCTATTAACGTGTACTCATAATATAGCTTCTCGGGGGTAATAGCGTTTTAAAATAATACAAATAATAAACGAACAGTTCGTATAGGTTCTCCACGTCCATTTCTCATCCCCTACCCTCCGTCACCGTAGGGGTGTGTGCGAATCATATCCTCGCGGGTGAAGGCGCACAGCAATGTCGAAATCGTTTTGTCTCAATTCGCGGCACACGTGCTGATTTAATTACCGCGCGGTATGCGTTCGACGATTTAACACGTACACGTCGAAATTACACTTGAAAACTTGTCCAACTGTCATGACGTGCAACCCCCTCCCCCCCTTGAGTGTCAGTGGGAGGTATTTGTGCACGAGTCGACAGATCTCGAAGAATTTTCCGCAATTTGCGCCCACGCACACGAGTAACGTTACACGCGTCATCGTCATCATCATCATAATGCTTATAAGTTAGCACGTACGTCCAGTTTTTTACACTTATTGTATCCTTTAATAATCGTCTTTTGATCCTATTGTCCTGAGAAACTATTCCCACAGAACACTCTTTGAACTGTTTTTTTGAAACGAAGTTCCTTATCGCGGGTTTTGGGAGGGGACCTAGCCGAGAAAAAATGTAACGCGTAACGAAAAAGCGTAAATGAAAATGACATTCGTGGTAACCATAATATCCAAGGGATCCTTGGTTACCATGACACAACCATTGTAATCATGGTGCCCATGGTCACCATAACAACCATGGTAACCATTGCAACCGTGGTAACCGTGGCAACAATGGAAACCAACTTCTTTATCTAATCGATTTCGAGCGGAACTTCAGTTTATACGACACAATTTTACCTAAATAATATGAAGTTAATTATTATTGCAAAAAAAAAAATACATAAATATATATTTAGTCAGTTTTATATTCCGTTCTACAACTAGGAAAATACAATTTTTGATGAGAACAAACTAAAAAATGTTTGAAATAATAAAATACAAAAACACACAGATATTTTTATGTACCAACTTAAAATTTCCTATCACCAATATATTTTTTTAAAATTATTGTCTACCAATGTTTAAATTGCCACAAAGCTGGATTAAAAAAAATACATATAAATATATAAATAACCACGTTTTTTCTTCTAGTTTGTAAGGAGTTCAATACATTGTGGAATCAACGAAGTCATTCAGTACAAAGGATTTCTATATAAGCTCAAAATATCTCTATGGTAGACCTTAGATAGAACTATTATAATATAATCATTGAGATTTAACAATGAAAATATTCTATCTAAATCAATAACTATTAATATATCAGGAACATAAAACGAAAAAAAAAGTTCCACGTGATACAAAACTTTTATTATTTTTATAACCGAGTTCTTAAAAATGACTATCGATATAACAAAATTTGATTTTGAATTTTGAAAACGTTTTGACATATATATATATATATTTTATTATTATTCCGATTGAATAATTTTGTGAGCTGAAATGAATTGGGGGGATGCTCTTAAATAATGGGTTTTGGTGAACAAATTTTATTTTTCCGCGTAGAAACTTTTGGGATCCAATCCCACACGCGTTTTCGGCGAAAAGCCTATCGCGGGCGGCAAATTCCACATTTTCCTATTTTATTATTATCGTCATCTCTCTGTTTTTCGCCGTTTCTAAGCCACGTGCACGTGCGCGCTTCGTTTGACGTCTCGCTGCTCGTCACCGGAAACCCCCGAGTGCAGCAATCCTGTCGAAATCGACGTGCGGTCTTTCCTCCCCTCCGCCTCCCCTCAAATCACAGCTACGCGTCACACGAAAATTCGACTGTCTGTTTATAGTATATTATTATTATACTCGTTTACCGCGAAAGCCCTGCCGTCGATTAAATCTCGGGATCTCGCGCGGCCACAGAACCGCGTTCGAGTGCACCGGATGTACCGACGACGACGATGACGACGAATCCGTCAGTTTGAGGTCGTATTTACGTATACCGCCGTCGTCGTCGTCGGTGAATATTCGATTTTCCGCGTGACGTGTGACGCGTATTTCGACTGTGTTGTATACAACGAGACGCTCGGCGTGGCAGTGTTCGAGCGCAGATAATAGTGAAAACGCATCCGAATAATAAAACGATAATAATAATAATATAATGTAATATTTATGAGAAGACGATAATTTTTATTGAAAATAGTGTTTATATGTTGAAAATAATGACGACAATTATTATTGTTTTCTTTATATTATTATTAACTTCCTCCGTTCAGAATCGTTTTACTGAAGAAATGATTTATCGTTTCTTTAAAATTGAATACGCCCGTCAAGAGAATACCACCCATCGTGCGAAGTACACCCATCGTGCGAAGTATGTCCGGCTTTTATTTATTTATTTTTTTTACGTGTTCATGTTTTCGTATTGAACTACTCGTTCAAAAGCTTCAACCGGTAAATTTTCGTATTTCGATTCGCCCCTAGAACGTACTTTTAAGAGATGATTTTTCGAAATTCTCAATGTTTTTCTCGAAACTAAGAAAAAACTATCAGAATTAAAAAAAAAAAAAAAGATTCAGAAAATATATTTTTTTTAAAGTAATCCAAACCGTATGAAAGTTTATAAATAGAAAATTTTGAAAATTTAGCTGGATAAAATAATTATTTTGCTCGCACACGAATTCGAAAAGCCTACGAGATGGCATTGTAATAAGAATTATTACGATCAAGATCTCACACGTGTCAATTCCAAAAGCAAACACACACACACAATCGCAAACTGGCTCATATCGCATTCGTGTGAGGGTAGAAAGGGAAATTTTATTATTTTATTTGTGTTTTTTCGTACGTCGTTGCAGCGCGACGCGATATCGCGGTCGATCGTTTTTAGATATTGTATTATTATTATTCTAAACATAACAACAAGCAATGCATTGTCATAGCGAGGGGGAGGAGGAGGGAGGTAGACCGAGATTGAATTGTCGCCGAGCATAAAATAATAGTGAATCGCCGTGCATTACGATTTATCCGAAAGTAAAAACGCAACACGCGTCTATAAAAAAAAAATAAAATGAATAAAAATAAAATTACTCTTATTCAATCTCAATATATATATATACGCGTATAAGATGCGGGCGAAAAAGGATATTTGTCATTGAAGATTTATATAAATATACGCTCGTGGGTTTAAACGCTGATCCTCGCGTTATCCTTCATTTCCCTTCGTTTGAATTCTGATTATTTATTATTATATTTGTTTCATTCGACGTCAGAGTATTCGCGCGAATAAACGCACGCTGGGCTTGGCTGAAAAACATTATTTTATGCTAATATAATATGTACGCGTTCAATCACCGCGGGTACTTATAATATTATTCGATTAAATCGGTATTCATAATATGTATGTATAATAATATAGTGGCCGCAGATTCATTTTTAATTTTTTTTTTTTTTTCATCGGACTATGGATATATACGATTATAATATTATCAATCTCCGACTAACCCGACTTAACGCCACCTCCCCCACCCACCAACCATCGATTGAAAGAATTTCGAAAATAATCTTTGTTCGGTTGTTAAATAATTTAAATCGTACACATACATAATAAATTTAGGGCTAGGGACTTATAGCTCTAAAAAAACTTAAAATATTTATGCATTTATGCTCTAAAAATGTACAAAATATGCTATAAAATTTACATATCTAAAAATATATGCAAAAATAATAAAATAATCTCTTATAAAACATTAATTTTTCTGTGAAATTTCAAAATATTTAAAAATTGTATTGTAGGTATAATATATTTTAATATGTATTAATTCTTTATTTATGAAATTTCTTTTTCTTTTTTTAAATCTTTATTCTTTTTAAGCATACATTTAAACAAATAAAAATATCAAATAATATTCAATCTCTTCATTTATTCAGGGAATATTTTTCCTATACCAAGAAAACTCAAATGTTGAAAAGTAGATGAAATATGTACTTATATCGAAAAAAATTGTTAAATATGCAAATTAAAGAGAACTGCATCAAACTCCTAGTGTTATAAGACGCATTTCTGTATTACTTAGTTATGTTTTGAAGGATTTTTGAAAAACATGCTAACTCCTATAAGTCCCTAGCCCTAATAATAATAATATGCAATACAAAATACGCGTTAAATTATGTTTGAATACTTTTGAAAAAGCGCTGAACTTCATTTTATTCTTACAAACAATTGTTTTAATTTCTATCGTAGTGAATTTGCATAAGAAAATGGGTTAAAGACTATAAAAAACAATACTTGCTATTGTCCCGTGTATATACACCATTTTAACCGAAAGCCAGTTAAAAGAAAAAGATTGGAGTTTTTTTTTTTTTGTCCTCGGGAAATTGGATATCGCACGAGATAGTAAAAATGTAAAGCGAACATTTTGTTGGTGAAAAAAAAAGTAGAAGAAAAATGTACCCAAAAGTTTTAAATGCGAATTTTCTAACTTGTCAAACTTTAATTTTGTACACTTTATTCATATTGGACAACATACGAGTGTAACGTGTTCTTTTGATACGAGAGCGGGTAAAGACCAAATCGTTTATTGTAGGATACTTTTTTTTTTGCGTTTCGTTTTAAATTTATTACCTGGAGTTTCGGTTTTTTTTTTTTTTTAAACTTTTTATTCTTAATACTAAATTGTAAACATTGAATCGTCCAAGACTTACAATAAAACGTGTTTTGTTTCATTTATGTCTACATTCAAACTGAAATGAAAAAGGACCGGTTATGGAACCGGTTAATCATAAAAATTGAGTAACCGGAACCTTTATTTAAGAAAAATTAAAAACCGTAACCGTAATATTGTAAAAGGTTGACTATTAAAAACTAGTAATATCCGTCTTTTTTGCTAGTTCAGAAAAATGAAATTCAATTTTATTTTCTATGTTGATTCTTTTTTCTGTAAATATTTTATCGTATAGAAACGTTTGTCCAAAGGTTTCAACCAGCTTGCCTTTGAATCAATATTTGCCTTTAGGTGGTACTCTTAAGAGGTCGTTTTTCAAAATGTTCAATAGTTTTCTCAACATTTGGGAATAACTAACCAAAATTTGACAAAATAGTTTTAAGAACTATTTTTTTTTTTTAATTCAAACTTCATGAAAAATTTAATATATATAGATGAAAATACGATAAATGTTTTGGTGGCTGAAAATTTTGAAAATGTTAAAGAAAATTAAAAAAAAATTTCTAACACATTTTTTCCATTTAATATTTTTTTCCTATTCTCAGTTTTTAAATATAAATTATTCTTCAATAAGACAATACTGAGCCGAGCTTCAATTTATTCGAGTCAATTTTACTTAAAAATTATAAAGTTTGTTATGATTATAATAAAAAAAAAAATTTTTTACTCGTCCAGTTTTATAATTAAATATTTATTGGGGTAAAAAAAATTGATGAGAATAAAGTGATTTCAAAATTTTCTTGAACCAAAATATTTCCCATATTATGATCTCTCTAAGTTAAAATTTTCATTATGTTTGGACTAAAAAAAAAGTTTTAATAATTATAAAAATAGTTTCTGAGTTTGTTTTGTTCGATTTCAGAGAAGTTTTTCTCAAATTTTAAGAAAACTATATTGAAAATTTCGGAAAACGACCATTTATAAGTACTATCCGGAGACTAATTGTTATGATACGAAAAGTTACCGGTCGAAACTTTTGGACAGGTATTTCTATGAGAAAAAGTGTATAAAGGAAAAGAAAAAAAAAAAATTTAAATAATCATTGTAAAAACAGTATAGTTCTTCATCCGTCTTCGCTCCACTCAGGATCTAAAATATATATAATAATAATATACTTTGACGGAACGTAAAAAAAATATTTGTATAAAAAATTTTTCATGAAACATTTTTACTAAACTCGTCTGTTGTGCGTTCGCCGTAACGGATGCCAAGGCATAATAATAATAATAATAATAATAATAATAATAATAATAATATTCAACACGTTATTTTCGTAACGAGATTCTTTGGAGGGTATTTATTTTACGAGCGTCACAGAGAGGTAGTCATCAATTTTCCTCGTACGAGTACTCTTCGCTTAGTAACACACGTTCACACAACCTTCACGCGGATAGGTAGTAGTATTTTCCCTGCCAACACATTGTACGGCGGCGACGACGACGACGGTAGGTTAGTAATTTTATATAATATTAAAAGAAAATGTATAACAACAAATAACTCGCCTACGCGCGAAAAATCAGTGTTATGCGTGGAACGTTGCAGTGAAAGCGGCTCTCACACATATTGTGTAAAATCGTTCGATAGAACGTTGTAATCGAATCGGTTTTTTATACAATTTTTCGTCGACACCTGCAGAAGAAATCTACAGTCAAAAAAACTGATCAAAATATCTGTGCGAAAATATCTCCAGTCAAAAATATCTTCTGTACATAATATCTCCAGCAAAAGAATATCTCTAATGAAAATATCTTCTAAAAAAAAACATATCTGAATATCATATTATTAATATTATTAGTTTTCAAATAGTTACCGTATAATACTCGTAAGATTGTTAAAATTTAGCGTTCAGGCCTTATTTTAGATTCTGAATGAAGTGAAGAAGCTAGTGTTTTTACAATGATGTTTATTTTTTATTTTTTATTTATTTTTTTTCTGTGTACAACTTTTCGTATAGAAATACTTGTCCAAAAGTTTCGATCAATAACTTTTTGAATCCGGATTTGCCTCTAGATTGTACTCTAGAGAGGTCGAGAGGACATTTTTTGAATTTCTCAATTCTTCAATTTTTTTTTTTGGAAAAAACTACCCAAAATTTGACAAAAACGACTCGGAAACCATTATTTTTTGATCCGAATTTTATGAAAATTTAAACATAGATAGAAA
>JAIPRM010001843.1:0-34453 GCA_025469315.1 Stegophylla sp. TES_Ste_2020
TATTGTAGAAGTTATGGTAAAAATAAATTTTCAATTTTACGAAAATTCCGGTAACTGCATATTTTGCCGTTTTTCGTTAATTTTTCGACAGTTTTTCACCGCGCTTGGAAAAAGTATTGAGAAATTGTAAAAATGACCTCTCTAAAGTACCATTTGGGTGTGATTCCGGTTCTATAGAGATACTGATCGAAACTTTCGGTCAAGTATTTCTATACGAAAAAGTGTTCACAGAAAGAGAAAAAAAAATAAAAAAGCGGACATAGAAAAAAAAATAAACATCATTGTAAAATCATAAGCTTCTTCACTTCGTTCATAATCTAAAAAATAAAAAATAAACATCATTGTAAAATCATAAGCTTCTTCACTCCGTTCAGAATCTAATAAACATCACTGTAAAATCATTAGCTTCTTCGCTTCGTTAAGAATCTAAAATTGTTGAAATATCATAGAATTTGATTATTTTTTTCAACAATTTTTAAGAATAATTACCAGGGGTGGAGGGGAACGGGACGTGGCTTTTATTTTCATAAAAATAGTAGCCCCCTCCCCCAATATTTTCAAGAGATATCCGCCAATGTTGAAAATACTAGATAATAATATAAATCTACTCCCATAATATAACTTAACAATAACCCAAAATACATATGAAATGTAAGTAATATTCATGAAATGTAATGTAAAATATATAAGATCGGAATAAATAAAGATAGTATATACATTAAAATAGCTTAGTGATTCTTTTTTAATTTGTATTACTCTTGACTAAGATTACGATTTACGACACCCTACCATCACACTATTTGGTAGGGCTTAGATTTATATGCTCTAAAAAGACATAAACGATGATCTTAAAAATATGCTTTTACGCACCAAAAAATGTTTAATATGCAGGTAAATATGATCTAATAAATCTTTTTCTTTTTTTTAAATAGTTTTATTTAAAATATTATGTTTAAGTAAATTGTCAATTTATAGGTATAAGGTATGTAAAAATTTTAAATACCCGTTTATACAAATTACAAAATTGTAGGCTTTACTTAACTGTGACACAGTTTTTACCATGATAATCTTATACAGTCGACTGCAGCAGTAGTCATTATCTCTCAAATACAACTATTTAGATTTTTCTCATGTCTATTTAAGCAGATAACCATAAAGGTTGTAATCATTCGAAAGGTAGTTAGTTGGATTAAAATTAAGATACATTTTTTCATAATTTGTTTTTAATTTTTTATGATTATATCAAAAAACATATTATTAATTAATTACCAAAATATGATTAAAGAAAAACAGAACATCACCTTATCATCGTAAAATCTGCCCCAAAACCCGAAAATTTCCAAAATATGCAAAAATATTTATTAAATTATTTTGTAGTTATTATCGGGATGATGGGAAACAAATTTTATGATCACTTATAATACTTAACGATCATTTAGAAAAAATGTGTAAATGCATACTTATCCTACAGTAATTAGTAATTTGTGATCAATGAATATGCAAGATTTCTTAACGGTAAGAGAAAGATGGATGGATGAGCAAAAAAAGGAATTTAAAAATATAATATAACTGTCGACAATCACGGATTCAGTGCTAAGTTATAATAAAGATTTTATTTCGAAAATTCCCTAATTTTTCCTTTTACTTCAGGACTGAGCATCACCCTTAGTCCCTACACTGGGTTTATGTCACCCTAAGGCGACATGTCATCCCAGTTGAGTATCACTGAAATAGGTGTACAGAACTGGTATCTTCATCTTATCTTTAAATTCAGTTTTTATGTTTGGAATGGAACTCGAATGCAGCTAAACAAACATAGAAAATAATATTTGATAGCATTTATTTATCATAATATTATTAATTATTATAATAAATAGTGTACAAAAATGATAATAAAATATAATGCATACATTTTTAGAAAACTTAATACATAAAGCTAATCTTATTTTAGATTCTGAGTAGAGCAAAGAAGCAAGTGTTTTTACAATGATGTTAATTTTTAAATTTTTTTCTTTAAACACTTTTTATACAGAAATTCATGTCCAAAGGTTTCGATCCGCAACTTTTGGAACCAGAGTACTGCTCTGGATAGTATTTTAGAGAGGTCATTATTTTGAATATGTTTTTCAAAAGATTTGGGAAGAAAATTTTTAAAACGTAAAAAAAAAATTAATTATTTTTTGGAATATTTTTTTTTCACCAATTTTTTTTTCTGTTGTCCTTTTTTTAAATAAAAAACTAACAATTATTATTGTGTATTAACTGAAGCTTCGCTCTGAATTGTTTGACTAAAGAAATAATCTGTCGTTTCTTTAAAATTCAACAAAGGTTGATCGGGTGCAATACTTTTATGAGTATAGGTACTAAAAGTGAAGAATACCAATAGTATGAAATACGTTCGTCTTTTTTATTTTTATCGAAAGAGATTAGGAACTAAGTGTATAGTATGAACATTTGAATGTTTTAGGGGCTGATTGCCCCTTAGAACCTCTTCATCACCAACGAGGGGGGGGGCTATCGTCCCCGGTTGAAAATCATTGGCACAATTTAGAGGGGCACCTGGCACCTCCAGATTTTCTATTAGCACCCCCAAATTTTTATTAGTTTCATTTAGGTTTATATTGTCTTCAATTAGTCTTCTTGATTAACAGGATTCTATTATCTTTAAATTAAACACATTTTTTCTTTGTTAGTTATGAAAGTTGTTTTGTGTTTACGATTGTAAGTAATGCGATTTAATAATACAATGAGAGATCTACTTGTGAAAGATCCATTTGTTACATGAGTCGAATTTTATAAAAAACTGGCTTAGTATCAGCATGAACCAATCAAGATTTAATGATCTAGCTATATTTAATATTGAAAGAGATTTAAGTAACATCATAAATAAAGAAATAAGTATTGATATATTTAGTTAATGCAGTGGTTCCCAACCTTTTTTTCTATCCCCCTTGAAATTTTTGAAAAATTTCAATCCCTCTTGTAAATTTTTATAAATCGTACCCCTTTAAATTAGAGTTTTGACTTTTTGTTGGCCGTACAAATAAATTAAGTATATAAAATAGCTATAAGTATATGTATATTTATACATCTATTGAATTTTTATTTTCATTATTTTATAAATTAGACATAAATAGACTTACTAATTCATAATAATAAATATAAGAACAAATTAAAATGTATAAAACCTGAAATAATAATATAAAATATTAATAATAGTTAAATGATTTATGTAGATTTAAAATTAATTTTTAAACAAAGTTAAAAAAAAAATTCTTGTTATTTCACCATTATTGAAATCCCCCCTGTACAGTATCTTAACTCCCTCTAGGGGAATTCTCCACTAGTTGGGAACTACTGAGTAAATATGAAAGACGTTTACGTAAAAAATTTACGTGAAAATATCAAGTGCCGAGTATTATTAGTTTTGGAGTCTTGACCAAAGGACTAAAATCATTTTTATGAAACAGCATATTTTACTCAAATTTGAGATAGATTTTCCTTGTTTTTGAAAAATGACGTACGAGGAGTGAAAAATACTTATCATGTGAAGTATGTCTGGCTTTTTTTAAATTTGAAAATTGGTAAGTTTTTGTAGCGTAAATAGACGGGAGCTACAACTTGTATTAGTGCCGCAGTGATTATAATTTCTAGTTACGCCTCTGTACTGAACACAAACATGAATTCAAACTATAAAGGAGTTAAGGAGTGTGTTGAATAAATTATTAAATGCACTTTAAACACGTTGGAAATTATTTATTTTGTGTCGTGAAACGTGGCCATAAAATATAGCATGTATTATAAACATATTTTAAACTAATATATTATTATATACAAAAGTAGTACCTACATAGTTTAGTGCGTCTAATTTATACGGAAACCTTGATAATGAAAATGATGTATGTCAGATTTACAAACATTTTATGCAATATTCTATACCACATTATATGTATGTATTTTAATGTGCAGATAGTTTGGAACATTAATTTAAAAAACAAACTCATTCGCAAATTAAAATTAAAATTTTATGAAATTTCAAATCCAGAATGTTCAAATCTGGTAATAAAGAAATTTTGTCAAATTATAGACCAATTTCCATGCTATGTAATTTTTCTAAAATATTTGAAAAAATAATTAAATCTAGACTAATATCCTTCCTAGATAGTAATGAACTTTTGTCTAAAAACCAATTTGGTTTTAGACCCGGTAAAAGTATAATAGAAGCCCTCTATTCGACAACTAAATTTATATACAACAAATTTGATGAGATTGAGAAAGTAATTGCACTTTTTTTAGATATTGCAAAAGCATTTGATACTGTTGATCTCAATGAACTTATCAGAATACTGACAAGCTTTGGAATAATCAAGGAAAGTCTTCAGTGGTTTAAAAGCTATCTGAAAAACAGGAAACAAATGGTAATTGTAAATGGTGTGCTTAGCAATGAAATTGGAATCAATTTTGGTGTACCATAAGGTAGCGTGTTAGGACCGGTTTTGTTTATATTATATATAAATCATATTTGCTACTTAGGTATTGATGGATTGATAGTTACTTACGCAGATGATACCTGCCTCCTCTTTTCAAGCGACTCGTGGGAAAATGTACAAAAAAAAGCAGAAATAGGGGTCAATAAAATTTATAACGAGTTGAATGGTAAAAAATTGTCACTGAATATTATTAAAACTATTTTTATTGCCTTTTCTATCAGAAATGTACCCTTTATTCCAATTAATGAAATAATAATTCATTCGTGTAATAATATTAGTTCTAATTGTCATAATTGTCAGAAAATAGTAAGAGTCAGTGGCGTATTTTCAAATTTTTCTGGGGAGGGTCCAAAATTTTAAAATAGTTACTGTATATATATCATATAGTAATTTGTAAGGGGTCCACTCAGAATCTAAAAGGTTTTAAATTAGAACCGCCCTCTACTCTTCCTTCGTTGCATTTTATACCTTTTATACTTATTTATTACTTCATTCATTGAGGGATAATTTGTTCGCATTGAATTTTTTTAGTTCTGGGGAGGGTCCAGTACCCCTGGACCACCCCCGTAAATACGCCACTGGTAAGAGTGAATAGAGTTAAGTATCTAGGTGTATTTATAGACTATCATCTACGGTGGGATGTACATATCAATAATTTAGTAATGCGTTTAAAATCTATTATTTATAAGATGTATAAGTTAAACAAAATTGTACCTATTGAAACTATGCGCATTGTATATCTAGCATTATACAAATCTATTTTACAGTATGGTTTAATAGTTTGTGGGAGCTGTTCAAATACTTTAATAAGACCTTTAGAAGTACAACAAAATACAATAGTACGAATATGCTTGAATAAATATGATTTGCAAGGATCCTCCACTCAAAATTATGAACAACTTAATGTGCTTCCAGTTAAATATCTGTAAAAACAATTCGCCATATTATATGAGACAAAAAAAATTATAAGTAAACAAGTTAACAAGCGTGATATTAGAGCATATGACATTAACATGTTTGGTACACAAAAAAAGAATTTGGTAAACATTTCATAGATTATGTTAATGTCATATGCTCTAATATCACGCTTGTTAACTTGTTTACTTATAATTTTTTTTAAAATAGTTAAAAATAGTTGGACCTAAATAGGTTCAACTATTTTTAATTCTATGCCTTTAGACCTTAAAAAAAATGATTTCAATAATTTAAAGAAAAAACTAGGATATTTTTATAATAAAAAAATTATGTTTAATCATTTAATAAACAATTTGTAATTAAAATTATATAAGAAACTTAAATTTGTAATGATTACGTTTAATATTAATTGATTAATATTTGTATTTTTTGGTTTTGTTTTTGTTTTGTTTTTTCTTATTTTTCTTTCTTTGTTGAATTTTATTTGTAACATAACGTGTATGCTGTAACTCACATCATTTATCCCGCCACAAGCTACGCTTAATGGGATAAATTAATAAATAATTCTGCATGTTAAAATTTATTTGTAATGTTATTAGGTATATGATCTTTTCTAAATAAAAAAAAAAAAAAAAAAATTTATTACTCATAACTCATGTGTATTCAAATGAATTCGAGTGAATTTTTCCAAAGACCGTCATTAGATTGTACGCAGTACAATAGTGTATCTACATTAATAAATGCAAGTTAAAGAAAACTAATTGTTAATCTAGAACGCTATACACAAAAGAAATATTGTTTATTTAAATTATTCGATATTTGTAGTTTTGGATTTCATAAATTATTGGTTACCTATAACTGTTATTGTTTTTACACGATAAATGCATGAGGCAGTTGTACACCATCGTGGTGATGGTATATAATTTTCCATCGCGTTGAGTATAGCCAATTTAAACAAATGAGTCTTTAAAAAACCAGAATGATTCGGACGGTAAACAAGTGTTCGACCTTGAAGTCATAAATGTCTGGGTTACAGTTGTGAAGGTAATACGGATATAATATTCTTGAAGATAATATTATTTTAAAATAAGGACGTCCAAAGTGCGAGTGCTAACGAATATAATATTCTTTCATTGTTATTTTTCGCTATTTCTTCATCGCGATATTACGATTAATAAGCAGTAGTTCATTATGCACACGCGGGCAAGGTGCTTTTATTTGTATGTACAACAAGACTTACGTCTTTTTACGTAAACTTTACCGTTTTTATTCATTTTATTTTAGATTACATAAGATAAACACTACGCTGTTATAAACCCGGCGTTCAGTACATCGTCTTTTACTTGGAAATCGTGCGTAACACCTTTGCTAATTCCAAAATAACGAATTTTTAATTTTTTAGTGAATTTTGAATCACACAGCATGTTCCGTCTTATGCTATCCGTTTTCGTGTTAAGTGTCTTAAGTAGTGCCGTAGTATTTGCAGTGACGAAACAGAGTCCACACATAGTTTTTCTGTTGGCCGATGACTTAGTAAGTGGTTGTACAATGAAATTTTACGCCAAAGGCGCAACTAGAGTCGAATATAGGAAGGGGGGAGTGAGTTTCGGTTATTTTTTTCTGGTTTATTCCATAAGAACGCACTACTCCATATAAAAAAATTAAAATGTGGCATATTATCCCACAACTCAATTGTTAAGGATTTATGTTATGACAAATGATTTCACTTAAAAAGAAGCCATGTGTGTTATGGGCGAGGCTCAAGACTTTATGCACTTAAAATCATTAAAATACGCATATACATATGCTCTAAAAATAACAAATTATGCACTTAAATAAGTGTTTAGTTTTAATCAGTGGCATATTTTCAATACTTTATTGACGGGGGGGAGGGGGGTTAAAATATTCATACCTAAGATAAAGCTTGTTTGCTTCATTTTATTTTGGTTCTTGAAATAAAGATATAAAAAAAAATACAAGCAAGCAAATAATAATGTAAAAAGTCATCTCAAATAAAATTTTAAATCGAAAAAGATAACAGTTATAGTGTCAATTTTTAATACTTTAAAGTAATAATAAAGATTGCAACAATAGACTGCATTTATTTTAATTAGAATATATATAAACATTAAATTGTTCTATTCGGAATCCAAAAGCGACACCACATGGCTTTTGTAGTAATCACGTGTATCTCTAAATAATTTATATACAAATAATATTAAATGTAAATAGAAGTGTAAATGATTTTGACAAGCATAAAGAAAAAATAGGTACCGATAAATTGAGTAAAAACGGTAAAATATACTGTAAATTAGAATTTCATGAAATCAATTTTAAATTATCACTCTTGATCAACATTTAACAATAGAACACAATACTGACGACAACAGAAAAGAAAATAATAAATTAAAATAAAGTAACGAAAAATAAATGTAGTACGAGATCGCTTGCGTGGGTGCATTGGATTCTGGTAAAACAAATTGTAAATTACGATAACGCTACAGGAGTGCTGCACACCAAATTAATGTAGCTGTTAATATCGTTCAATAATCAGAAAATCCTATAGTAAAATATCGATCTACAAATTAACTCCCTCAAAAAAATTTAAGTACACATTAAGAATCTTTATTTTTCGGTTCTGGGGGAGGGATTGAACCCGGGACTCTTTCCTAAATACGCCAATGGTTTAGTAAAGACGACAATTACGTAGGTATATATTGAAAATACATATTTGTTTTAAATTAAATATTTTATCACTATTATTTAATTTTAATTAGTAAGATATGTATTTTATTTATGTTTTCCTTTGAATTTCATTTTTTTTGCTTCTCCTCTCTGTAAGAACCAAAATTATGATAGTAAATTTTAGTTCATAAAATAGTGATGGTGATATTATGCCATATCTATATTATATTGTATTTTAATAATAATATTTTTATCTCGACTACATTTATTTTATTTATTTATTAATATTATTTCAAAATTGGATTATTCGTGTGAATAATTAAATAAATATAGATTATGAATTTAAGCATTTAAAATATGGTCTAACCAATTTTAAATTTTATAACCAGACACCACATAAGAAATTTGTGTCGAATCAGATTCGTTCAATTTACTTTCAGAAAAAATACCCAAATACATAAAATCTCGAACCCTAGTTATTTTGGAAAATGTTTTCAAGTAGCAGTGACGTAGTCAAGGGGAGGGTCCATGGGGTCCGAATCCCCTTCGAAATATTATTGATGAGGTCATTTTTCAAAATTCTCAATACTTTTTTCAAAAACGAGGAAAACCCGTCAAAAAATTTAGTATAACTAACAAAATATTCCGTAAACGAAATTTTCATAAAATCGATTTTATTAATTTCGCTGTAACTCTGAAAAAATAGAACTTATAACTTGAAAATTTCATCCGTTACCAACAAAAGCATGATACAGACGGAAAAATGTTATTTTTTAAAAAATCTGACTATCTTCGGGATAAATATAACGTTTTTGAATTATCTTGTGTTTTGTAAAGTTTTATCTAATAAAATGTTGAATTCTTGATATTATAAACGGAAAATTTAACTTAACTTCATTTATACATATGTCTAATTAACCAGAAAACTTTTTAAAATCGACAAATTTTATTCTTAAAACCGTTTCAAGTTAAAATTTAGAAAAACTAATTATTTTTACGTAAAATAATGGTATACTTTTCAATTATTTCAAAATTTTTAAACTTTAAATTACGCAAACATTTCTTTCTACCAATGATTTCTTACGTGTTTTTCTACATCTGGCATAATGTTCATGAAAATGTTGGTCTCCTGGTTAATTTTTTATAAATGTCTAAATTTTAGAATTATAGCTCCAACAATGTCGGTTAATCCAAATAATGGCAGATTTCTGTTCCTTTTATTAATTTTTATTATATATCAGTGTACTTATATATAAGGTGTTACATAAATTGTTAAACCCACTCAATATAAAACTGCAATTTATTATTTTTGTTTATAATTAACTGAAGTTTCGCTTAGAAACGTTTAGTTGAAGAAATCATTTATCCCTTCTTTTAAACTCAACACATCTACCAAGAGTATCTCACCCAAGAAGCGAAAATGGTGCGAAATATGTCTCCCTTTTTATTTTATTTTTAACTGGACCCCCACCGAAATAAAATCCTGGCTACGTCCTTGTCAAATAGATACATGAAAAATAGTATTAATAAAATATTTTATTTGTTACTTAATGCAAGAAAAAAGATACATAATGAAAACCTTTCCTTGAAAAATCTTCAGAAGGCTACAGATATAAATGAGGCGACTCAGCTCCCTCCCCCCTAGTTGCGCTTATATTGTGATGTTTACGTATAAGAACAATTGGTTGAAACCGAATGATAATCCGAGCAGGGTTGGAACGATGTCAGTTTTCACGGTTCAAACCAGATAATCACTCCGAACATCGACGCTTTGGCCTACGATGGGATAATACTGAATCATCATTACAGCGAATCATTGTGTACGCCATCTCGGTCGGCCTTGCTCACCGGAAAATACCCAATTCATACAGGTTTGTTGAAATTTTCATGCACGTTTGTTTACACGCAATCATTAATTATAATGATTCATCATAAGAACGGACTAACATGTATCCCACCTATCCCGATAAGTAGATCCCCGATTAAGTGTGTCTCGATAATCCATGTTCACAATTAACTGTGCTCACTCTTCTAAAAATTTGTATAAACCAAAAGTCAATTTTGCCTTCCATGATGTCATGAATTTAAGTTATGGAAAATAATTTCAAACCATAAAAACGAAGACTAATTACTTCATATTTTAAGCCCTGATAATTTTATAACAAAAGACACATATGCATATAATATAGTACATTAGTACATAATTAATTTAATAAAAACTCTCGCTTAACTGTGGTTTTCATTTATCCATGTGACTTCTTCCCCATTAATGCCCTGGATAATCGAGCTACTACTGTATTTAAATACATGTATTTGTTAGAAAAGCCACAATTAAGATCGTGTCTGAGGAAGGAGGGGTCCTCGGGGTCTGGATCTTCCACGAAATTTTTTTACATATAATTTTAAAATTATTTTTGACGGTAATATACATATTTCATTTTATAATACATTTCAGAATGTGGAAGATCAGGGGAAACTTAAAATGGTGGCATCTCCTCTCAATAATACAAAGCTAAAAAATGTTGCTTTGATATTCTAAAAAAAACAAATATTTTTATAATTATATTGTAATACATGTATACATTCTACTCGGATCATAATTTTTATTAAAGTTGGCTCATTGAATAATTATATTTTACAAGCGCTTAAAGTTAGAATTACGGCTAAAATGACTGATAATTTAAATAGTAGGAGATTCATCTTCCTCATTATTACGTAATATACTATACAAAATTGATCATTGACTCTAATAATTAAATGTACATGATTCAATTCTATTCAATTCAACATTCTACTATTAAATAACAATTATCAAACATATTGAATATATTAATGGCTATAATTGTATATTAACAGAAACTGCGCTCAGAATCGTTTTATTGAAGAAATGATTTATCGTTTCTTAAATATTCAACATACTCATCAAGAGTATCCCACCCGAAGAACGAAGAATACTCATGGTGTGAAGTATGTCCAGCTTTTTTTTCTTTATTTATATTTTTCTGTAAATACTTTTAGATTCTGAACGAAGTGAAGAAGCTTATGTTTTTACAATGATGTTTATTTCTTTTTTTTCTCTGTCTGAAAACACTTTTTCATATAGAAATACTTGTCCAAAAGTTTTGATCAGTATCTGTATAGAACTCGAATCACATCCAAATAGTACTTTAAAGAAGTCATTTTTACAATTTCTCAAAACTTTTTCCAAAAATGGAGAAAAATTGTCGAAAAATTGACGACAAATGCAAAATATGCGATTACCGAAAAATTCCCGTAAAATTGAAAATTACTTTTTGACATAACTTCTTAAATAATACAGCTAGGGACTTGAAACTTTCACCAACCACTAAAAATAGTTAAGAGAACATTTCATTAAAATTTCAAAAAAATTTGATCAATTTTGAGTTGAGTACAGCATTTTGAAAATTTCTCATTTTTTGTTAGTTTTTATGCAATAAAATTTTTGATTTTTGATATAAAGAATTAAAAATTTAATATACTTTATTTTATAATTTTATAATTAAATAATACTGACATATATGTCTAATTTACCTGAAAAAAATCTCAAAAATCGTAAATCAACTTTTTTCTCTATAACCGTTTGAAGTTAGAATTTCGACGGAATTCGTTAGTTTCGCACTTGAACGTACGTAAAAGAAAATTGGCCCCACCGATTTTTTTGAAACTTAGTGTTTAGATAGAAAATTTCATTGCGAATATTTTGGTGTAATAAAATTTTGAGTGAACAAAGAATTAAACATTTTACAAGAGTTTTATTGAAAAAAATCGGAAAAAGTAGGAACAACGGTAGTAGTGTTTTTCGTTTATCTTATGTACATTTCGATGCTATTAAATACGATAACTCGAAGGTCACGAGACCGCCAGTCCGTCGCCAACATAGAGTAATAGTAGATTATAGTATGTAGTAATAGTACTCTATGGTCGCCAATGCAATTAGTTATCTGGAAACTATTTTTTTCCCCCAATATAATTATTTTTATTATTTATAGACCATAGCGATTGAGTTTACAGAGTGATTCTTGTTTACATATTTATTAATTAATAGGTACATACTATTAAATTTTGGACTTCAGTGTATATAATGTTATTATAATATTCACCAAGAAAATTATATTACTTATTTAATTATCGAGCCTTGATGATGCTCAATGCTCATATTTAGGCGTATAATATATAATTTAGGTGTATATAAAACATCATGTCATCACACTAATTATTTACGAATTTCACTCATTCTGTATGACATTTGTACAGCGCTTGTCGTGTTTATGGTGGAGCATGCGTGAAATGTACACGTTTTTTTATATTATTAACTTCCTTCATTCAGAATCGTTTTATTGAAGAAATGATTTATCGTTTCTTTAAAATTCAGTACACCCGTCAAGAGTATCCCATCCGACGTGCGAAGAACACCCTAACGAGTGAATTAAACACTTTTTATTATACTTCTTAGTTTTCTACACGAAAAAGTGCTCGGCATATTATGTTAGCAACACGGTATAATATATCGTGGTTTGCAGGGTATAGAATTTGGATAGCACGAGTACGAGTAAAAAGGGTGATTTTTTAAATTCCCAAAATTTTTTTCAAAAACAAAGAAAATTTATCAAAAATAAAAAATATAATTATCTAATACAAAACAATAAATTAAAAATTTAACAATTTTTGTGGTAATTATTATAGAATTTTGTAAATACCTTTCTTTATATCTAATAAAACTAAAAAGTCTTGATATTATAAGCTGAATATTTAATACAAATTTATTCGTATATATGTCTAACGGCCTTGAAAATCCATCCAAAATTATTACTTAGCATCGTTTTTTTGAAAAATTTTTAGACATGGAATGTTTATATAACTGGTGATTTTCACATAAAATAACGATGATTTTTAATCAAAATTTCTTAAAATGTTTAATTTAAACTACGCTGTAAATTTTCTTTCTAAATTTCACGATATCAAAAATCCAAATTCATTTTATCTAAAACTTTTTTCCCGAATAGTATAATTCATGAAAATATATATGTCGTATCCATATTGAGTTATTATCCATTTCGTGAAATGGACAACGTTTGTATCCATTTCACGAAATGGAACCGCGATTTTTTCACTTCACGTAATTACACAATATGGATAACGTTTCACGAAATGGATACTTAAACTATACATTACAGAAATTGTTACGTCATAATAAATTACTTATTATAAAAAATATATTATGATTATTTATTAACCCAATTTTATGAGTTATGACAACGAGAATTATTAGTTATTTTAATTATATTTAAAATTAACCAAAACTATATCACATACATTATACTATATTGCAAAATGCATACTTTATATTTTGATTGTAGTAAAGTAGCTTATGCTTTTACAATGATACTTACTTTAAACTCTGAGTGAAGTGAAGAAGTTAGTGTTTTTACAATGATGTTTATTTTTTTATTATAATTTTTTTTACGAGTACATTTCTTTGAATAGGAATAACCGTCCAAAAGTTTTGATCAGCAACTTTTTGAAACCGGATTTTTTTCTAGGTGGTACATTCTAGAAGACATTTTTTGAAATTTTTGATTATTTTCTCAAAAATTGGGAAAAACTACCCAAAATTTAACAAAAAAAGACTCGGAAACATTGCACCTTTTTTTAGACCAAAGTTTATGTACACGTTTTCTTCTGGAAATGCTTATCGAAAAATGTTGACCATGAACTTTTTGAATCACAATATTGTTCATTGAAGCACTTCAAAGAGGTAATTTTTCGAAATTCTCAATAGTTTCCCCAAAATGTAGGAAAACACTACCAACAAATTGACAAAAACAAAATTATTTAAAACTTTACAAAAACTTCTTTAAAACTATGTATTTATCATCCAAACTTTACGAAAATTTAAACATAAATCGATAATAATATAGAAAATACTTTGCCAAAAGAAAATTTTGAAAATTAATTTTTTAAATCAAAATGTTTTTTCTGATCTTAGTTAATAGTTGGATATAAAACTGACAGATTACAAAATATTTTTCTTTGTAATATTAATAAACTTTATAATTTTTAAGTAAAATGTTCTTATATAAACTGAAGCTCCGCTTCGAATCGTTTTATTAAAGAAATTATTTTTTGTTTCTTTAAAATTTAACACTTCCACTAAATGTAACCCAAGGGGCGAAGAATACCCAATGTCCGGTTTTTTTTTTTTGCATAGATTTTTCTGTACAACCTAGACTTGTACAGAATTTGCAATATCATTGTCTACTTGATCTTTCTGGAAATCAGTTAATGCGGAGTACAAAATAGCTGGATGGCACTTTGCTATTACAAGGCGGAAACGATTACGCTAGCCTTCGCTGACGTTATTGATTTTGTGAGAGTTATCAAAATGATAACTCAGAAGTGGACTTTGGAAAATTGTTTCGGGATTTTGGTTTTCGTGGTATGGTCTTTCGGGAAAAAATAGTTATTCGAGAAAGATGTCTTCGTTAAAATAGGTTCGGGATTTTGATTTTCGTGTAATTATCTTTCAAAAAAATGGGCCGTTCGGAAAATCATATTGAGAAAAACATAAGATAACTCATTTTTTCATTCGCAATATACTTGGTATAGTATTCTCTATTATTTTGTCGACATTTTGTGGAACCTTCACTGTGCCATGGACTTAGATAGTACATATTTTGGGTAGGGGAGGTTTGGTTAATATAGTTTTTTAGAATATTTAAAAGGGTAAAAGCGTGCAAATTTGCTAAACAAAAAATATACATTAATTATACGTACAGACAGTGGTTATAGATATATTAAGTATTATATTAAATATAAAATGTTATTAGTGAAAAAACACACACATTAAATTGTTTTATAATTTTTAAAACAAATAGGTAATAAGAATACAATTTAAACCGTATCTTCTATGTGGAAATTTCAGTGAGTATTAGTGGTATTACTCCCTTACCTAAACTTTCATCCGCATTGAAAAAATCTATTTTTATAATAACGATGCTAATGTAAACAAATTTCCTTGTTCCGTTATAAAAGTGAAATATTTTAATATAAAAATCGGTATTTTGTTCGTATTTTTATATGGTTACTCATATTTTAGACCTATACTAAATTAATAGTAAACAATTTTCCATTACCATATTATTATATATTATAGAATACTGGTGGCATTTTTATTTAAGATTTATTTCAATAAGTATAAAAAAATATTATTTGGAAAAAGTCAGTGATGTATTTACGAGGTATAGATTTTGTGTTATCTCCTCGAAGATAATAATGAAATATAAAATAAATATAATATTTTATATTTTTAACATCTTTTTTGGGGTATTTTTTTAATATTAACCTTGTTTTTAATTCTTGTTTTGTTTTGTTAGATTTTTCAATAAACTTCTTTATGATTACTTCATTAATCGTTCAATTTATTATCTATGGGCTATAACTCGATTTTCAAAGTTTAACTGTACATTTTTGGTGACATACATAATGCACATTTTTACGTAAAAGTTCATAAAAATTCTGGAGACTTTAAAAATCGTTCAATCGCTTAGTTATATGGACAGTGGTCGAGGACTAATAGTTTTAATTATATGTGTGAATTTCAGGTCTATAACTTAAAAGCTAATCTCAAAAATAAGTTTTAAGCTTAAAAAGGGATATTTTGAGAAGAGAAGATCATTAGGATAAATTCGAAAAATCCCAAATGTTGTGAATTTTAGCATTACACTATGAAAACTTCTGTCTAATGTTAAAAAAAAAAAAACTTAAGTTGATTGGAATAATTTAAAAAGTAGTTAGGTATGCGGCAAAATCTTAACTATTTTATTACTTATATATACTGATATATATATATATATATATATATACATATATAAATGCTTGTTTTACAATCGATTTTTGATTCTAATTTTTTTGAATACTTCTTATTTTAAATTTCTTCTAATATGAACTTATTTTAGAATATCAATAATTGAAAAATGTTTTGATTGTCACAGAAAGTTTTAAGATTAACTGAATTATAACGTTTCATTAATCCTTTTTCGAGGACTTTTTACAAAAATAATTTAAAACCATTAAGTAAAATTTCGGGAACCATAGCGGGTATCAATTTTCAGGTATAGGAAACCGCATGAAACGATTCGGATGCAACTGATGAGGCATTTCATACTTTTCAACATTTTAGTTTATCGACATTTTGTACTTGTCATCAACATACTGACCTGACGACATTTTGTAACCGTAAATGTTTCGATCATCGACATTTCAACTTGTTGATATTTCAATTGTCGAGGTTCCAACTGTCTTCCTATTTAATATTTATATTTAATCAACGAGTAAATAAAAAGTAATTAACCCCGATACTAAAATAAAATAAGTCTGAAACAGCGTGACAGCTGAACTAAAACCGGATTGAATACGAAATCCCGATATAAAATAATTCTAATTCGGATTACGGATTGTTTATTAATTGCTCAGCACTAGTATAAACATGAATTGTATTATAGTTATTGGTATTCTTTAACTAAACCAAGGTTTAGCAGATATATCATATTAATCATATAATATATGTTATATCGGCCTTCATATTTTGCGCTTTTTTCAAATACACACTTACACATAGGCACAATTTGAGTAAAATATTTTAGGGTGCTAGATTCATGCCGATCGATGTGGCACGGGGAGGGGGCTTCTCCCCACACACCCTCGTCAAACGTTATACTTTCATTATACTGACAATATTAATTTTTTAATTATTATTATTATACTTATTCATAAGATACACATTTATTATTTAAAAAGTAAAGTATAGACAAGAAAGACGGACATACTTCGCACAACGGATATTCTTCGCTCTTTGGATCAGATACTCTTAGTAGGTGTATAGTTTTAAAGAAATGATAAATTATTTATTTAATAAGACGATTTTGAACATAAGAAATTAATAATATAAAGAACAACAATAGTCATCATTATCAACACACCTACCAAGAGTATCTAACCCGAAGAGCGAAGAATATCCGTGGTCAGGCACGTAGCCTGACGATTTTTTTCGAAGTTAAAAAAGTAAAATCGAATTTATGAAAATTCAGGTTATGACATTTTTACCATTTTTTTTTTTTTTTTTAATTTTTGAATAGTTTGAGCATACGATTAGAAAAAGTATTGATAATTTGGAAAAAAACGTCCTTAAAGTACCAACTATACAACATTTCCGATCTATAGAATTACTGATTTAAATTTTGGACCAGTATTTTTATCCGACTCGTGATTACATACATACGGGGGAAAAAGAAAACACACACTGATTTGTAAAACAAATACATTCTTTGCTCCTTTCAGAATCTAAAAGGAATATACAATTTGTACATATGTTTTTTTCAAAACTGATAATAAAAATAATTTATATTTTTTTAAAATGGGTTATCACAGCTCACAATAAATTAATTCACATGTGTAAAAAATCAATTAAATAATTTGGGAGTGCTAAGTACCCCCAAGCCCCTACCTAATTGCGCCTACACACTTGCAGTTTGTCGAGAATAAATATATGGACACTAAATCCAACAGTACTAATCGTTTATAATCAAACCTAATTACTTTGAAATACAGTGGCATATTCAGAGGGGGGTTAAGGGATTACAACCCCATCCGAAATATTTTTATTATTTGTCACGTATTATTACGTTAATTACTTGTTTTATTTTTTAAAAATATTTTCATAATTAAAAATACTTATACATAGTATTAATTATTGTATTAAAATTTTAGTATTTAAATTACCTTTGATATACGTATATATACGATAATAACATTGATCACTGTTGTCATCATGTCTTAAATTAACTTTACCACCACTCCAATTTCCATTTTTTTTTTATTATTATTAAGTATTTTTTGATTCTGTTAATAAGGGTGAGAACTGATTTTAGCGGAAATTTTGAAATTTTTGGAGATAGGGTTATTTGAAATTTGTTTATTTTGCAATATTGGGTTACGACATGAAGTTAAAATTTTTTGTTTTGTTATTAAATGAATATTTTCTTAAACTATTAACCCCAATGTAAGTTTTTTATATGATATAGAGGGATATTTTTGATTTGAAAAGAGTAGTGACGACGGCGCCGAATGTGCGTAACGAATATAAAAATGTGCGTAGCGATTATAAAAAGTCTATTATTTTTTTTTAAATTTATGAGTGAGTTGTAAATAAATTTGTTTTGTTATATTTTTAATGTTGTAGTATCATGTTATTTCATGTTATATCATACCTATTATTTCAGGGGTCAGTTGCTGTTACAGTGGCCAACTTGTCGTTAATAGTATATATGAATTTTTAATGGAAAAATTGGTTGATTCGGAACTCGCGTCGTATATTATCTACACGAAAAAACGTATCTGTTCGTTAACGTATTTATTATTATTTCTACTTGTCTACATACTTATTATTTTATTTACAAGTAATCATCCGCTCCACAATAACTTTTTTTTGTATTTTTTTCAAGGCTATGAATTATATTAGAATCTAGAGTAACACTTACACAACATTAAATAAATGTAATTTATGATTATCAAGCCGAAATGTTCCCACGTTTCACAGCAAATCAGTAGAGCAGAAGGAGTCATGTCTTTGGTCACCGTTTATATGTGATTATTATAAATTGTAAAAACAATTTGATAAGAGATTACTGATTTAAGATGTAGGTGAAAAAGATTTGCTTTGGATCCTCTCTTGAAAACAGCATGAAAAAAGTCAAAAAAGTAAAGAGTGTAAACTGGAAAACGTGAAAACTGGAACCTAAATAACATGCAACGCGATCGAGGGTCATGTTGATAATAAGGACACAGGATATGAGTTCCGTTGATCTAAATGTTGTAATAACCCTTTCCAAAAAAAAAATCCTGTGTGCGCCACTGTTGAAATAGGTATATGGAATTTAACTTGGAAATACTTTGATTACACGTACTACCTATATACGAGTGATATAATAGTTACGTAAAACTCAAAAATAATTGTATTAATAATACATTATTTGTAAACCATTTGGCTATTTAAAAACACATTAATTTTCTTCGGACGGATTAATCACAAACGTATTATGCGGCAATATTGATATTTTTCCTTCGAACCACTTGAATCAAACCTTGATCTCTTGAGTTCGTAGATGACCTTGTTTTATGACAGACCAAATAACAGAGGTACCTACTTAATATAATATATCTATTGTTGGAAATTTGGACCGATTCGAATTCATGGTGACAAGAAGCCGTAGGTAACATAAATACATAATACGAGGTAACAAAACTGTAAGACGTGAAAGATTCCAACGATTCCGTTGTTAAGAATGCAAAGTATTCGAATATATTTTGAATACAAAGTTGTACCAATTATAACTAAGGGATGCAAGTTGAGATGAAGAGCACTAAATCATATTATATATGTATATTAGGGTGGGATACTCTATTTATACTATTTAAATACTCTTCTCTATTGTAATATTTATACACGTATTTAATTGTCTTAAACTTTAAAGTAACTTGTTGGAGACCTCATTCTTAATTCTACTTTAAAATATATAAAACCAGACTTCGTAATACATTAGCTGACATTAAACTAGACACTTTATGCGAATGATGACTGAAAAATAAGTTCTATATGAATTAAACTTTACAGTAAAAACACAAATTGTTAAAAAAAAAAATTGATGTTTACATAAATTTTTGATTTTATAAAGCTGCTCAAGTGTTTCTCAATGACATTTGTAGTTATATTAAAATAATCATTTTTAGCTAATAATTTGGTAAGTTAGTATATGAGCCGGAATTTTTTTAATTTTCCCGGGCCGAAATCTCTCCCCAATCCACCCCTGCATTTATTTTATGAATTCAGTGTACAGAACTAAATTTGTTACTTCTAACTAGTAATACATAATGAGTAATGACTAATGAGCAGGGATCGGGACTTATAGCACTTAAAATCATTAAAATAAGCGCTTAAAAACATCACTTAAAAACATAAGCACTCAAATAAGCATTTAAAAAATTTAAATTTTAACAAAAATATTTATTAAAAAAAAAAATAATAATAATAAAATAAAGAATAAATTTTTATCTTTATACGAGTATTATAAAAAAAATTAAACTAAATTTTCGATACTGAGGATTTTCTGAATTATAAAATGTAAGTAATATTTACAAATAGTTGAAAAAAAAAAATTAATTAAATCTTTCCGTCATTATTGCATTGAATGATCAAATGTTGCACAACGAAACGACGAATGCGAACGACAATCGACTACTAAACTTTGAAATCAAAACATTATTTGTATTTATCACACCTATAAAACAACGACGGTAAAAAAATATTATTCACAGAGAAATAATTAGTGATAGACTGATAAACATGAACTCAGTTATATTAATTTGTTTCCCCGAAATCCAGTTCTAATTTGAGCGTTGGAATATTTTTGTTAACCCTGCAACGATGCCGCGGACGGCGACGGACCACGCTACAATTGTAGATAAGTTAAGAATTATTTTTAATTTTAATTCTATCAAAAACATATTTGCAGGAGAAAATCAAAAAAAGTAGAAAAACTGGTCAAAAAAGCAATAATTATCAGAAAAATTTGAAATAAGCATTTTTTTGAAAAATCGCTGAAAAAAACAAAAAAAGCACTTTCAAATTTCATAATTGAACGTGTTGTAACATGACATACACTTCTATAGCACTCTGCTACATTTTAAGTCAATCCATAAAAATAAGCAAATTCTTTAAGTCCCGAGCATTGCTAATGACTAATGAGGCAATGGTAATAATAAATAATTTATTACAATTCAAATAAAAATTAAAATCAGTTTTTATTAATTTATCTTTAAAAAGTCCTTTCTTTAGTAGCTGCCTTAGGAACCTTAGACCCTTAAGTTCGGCACTTGATGTACCTACTTGTTGTTGCACACAAAGTACAAATCTTACATTTTAATACAATTTAACTGTATTATTTTATGTTGAATTTATAAAAAAAATTTAGTAATCATGCTGGTTGTTGATATATTCGTATTTTATAATACGCATAGATACTGCATTGGAGATACTTCACTACAGTCAATTAATTTTTTCTATTTTTAGGTACACAACACAATGTGATATTAGAACCGGAACCTTGGGGATTGCCACTGAATGAAGTGTTACTTCCAGAACATTTAAACAAATTGGGTTACGTATCTCATGCCGTAGGAAAATGGCATTTAGGTTATTTCCAAAAAAAATATACTCCAACGTATCGTGGCTTTAAAAGTTTTTATGGGTTTTGGAATGGTTATCAAGATTATTATACGCATATGGTTCAAGCTACGGTAAGTAAATTCAATATCATACTTATTACGTACTTTTAGTACTTAGTACGTGCTTTTTAATGTTTTTCAATAAACTGAAAACAATCATATATTTACAAGCGCCAATATTTATAATGTAATTAATATTATTTTAACGCCACAAAGTTCAAGTAAAATCTACAATGAATAAAATGTAATTGTCTGTCTGTCAGTTTAGGGTTAAAATTGTTAAAAATATATATTTAATTTGAGCTATATATCTTCATTTGCTTTGTTGTCAGTTTGCTTCTTTTGAAGGGTTCGACATGAGACGTAATTTAAACCTTGACTGGTCAAGCGTTGGCAAATATTCCACACATTTATTCACCAAGGAAGCTACTGATATTATTTTAGAACATAACAGTTCAGTACCTTTATTTTTGTATCTCGCTCACCTCGCTCCCCATGCAGGTACTTACGAAAACCCGCTACAGGCGCCTAAAGAAGACATAGATATGTTTAAATCTATCGGAGACAATGACCGCCGTAAATATGCAGGTAAAGAATAACAAATCATATTATTATAAGTAAGAATATATTATAAAATAATAAACTAATGCCTATTAATTTACTTTATAGTTCATCAGGGGCGTATTTAAGGGAGGGCCAGAGGAGCTAAGCCCCTCCAAAGAGTAATTTTAGCTCCCCCAATCGCAATAACTTAAATGCAATTCGAATAGATAAATAGTATCATTAATTACGAATTATATAGTCAGATTACCTACAATTTTAGACTGTAGTCCTATTTGACCTATTTTTACCTATTTGAATTCCCCACAACAATTCGAGAATGGAAATGTGTCACATTAGCGCAATGAGGATAAAAAATTATGGGGGCTACATGTGTATTTATTGGATTTAGCTTCTCCCTTTATCACAAAAGGCATTAACCTTTTAAAAATGTAGGAGGCTTTGAGTATTTATGTTTATGGAATGTGCAATTAAAAAAAAAATCATTAAAAAAAACCCTGTACGCATAGTTTGTTCAGATTTATATACAGATATCAGTGAGAAAATATAATTGATATTAATAAATGTTTATGGAAATATTTATACTGTATGAAATAAAGATAAGATGATTCTTTTTCTTTAATTCTAGTAAATAATATAATTGCTAAGACTACTCAAAAAAAAAAAAAAACAAATAAATTAAATGTTTTTTGTCCGAAATATTGAATTTAATAGCCTTTTAATTTCAGATTCTGAATGAAGTGAAGAAGCTAGTGATTTTACAATGATATTTATTTATTTATTTATTTTTTCTCCTTTTAGATTCTGAATGAAGTGAAGAAGCTAGTGTTTTTACAATGATGTTTATTTTTTATTTTTTTTATTTATTTTTTTTATTTTTTTTTATTTATTTTTTTCTGTGTACAACTTTTTGTATAGAAATACGTGTCCAAAAGTTTCGATCAATAACTTTTTGAAACCGGATTGGCCTCTAGATTGTACTTTAGAGAGTTCATTTTTTTAATTTCTCAATTCTTCAATTTTTTTTTTGGAAAAAACTACCCAAAATTTGACAAAAACGACTCGGAAATCATAATTTTTTGATCCGAATTTTATGAAAATTTAAACATAGATAGAAAATCCTATAAAAAAGATTTTGACGCAAGAAAATTTTGAAAAAGTGAAAAAAAATTTTGGACATTTTTTGAAAATTTGTTTTTTTTTTTTATTATTAACTTCCTTTGTTCAGAAGTTTTACTGAAGAAATGATACGCCCGTCAAGAGAATACCACCTGTCGTGCGAAGTACACCCATCGTGCGAAGTATGTCCGGCTTTTTTTTTCATTAAATTTTTTCCCTTTCTTTATTTATTATATATAAAAAAAAATGATAAACCAAATTAAAACAAACATAAGTAAATTATAAACAAGAGAGTTGTACATACTTCTCACTACGGGTATTCTTCTTTCTTCGAGTCAGATACTCTTGGTGGGTGGGTTGAAAATGACGACTATTATTGTTCTTTATATTATTAACTTCCTTCTCGAAAAATACCCATGGTTTGAAGTATGTCCAGCTTTTTTGTCTATAATTTACGTATTTTTGGTTCACTTTACTTTACTTTACTTCTTTATTTATCGTCTTTTTTCATCTTCAATATTCATTTTTAGAGAATTAAAATTGTGTTGTAGGCGCCTAAAAAAATTATGACTTAACAAATATGAGCTCAGGAGAATCAATTTTGTGTTGTTACTTTAATTTAGAATAAATATATCTTTTACATCATAATTTAATTTAAAAGTAAGTTACAAGCATTATTAGTAATTACTTTATCATAAGTTCTTATATTGAGATATCATACAAAATCAACACGCGGTTCAGTTCTTACCTTCAGGCCTCAAGTAGAATAATATGTTATTATGTTAATTTACTCTAATATTAAAGCTGATAACATTCTTGTATTCGAATTGGAAAAATAGAAAAGGGGTTGCTCTCGGGCTTTTAATAAATAAGCGTCCTCTCAAACTATGTATTTAGACTATAAGGTACCTACTTACCTTGGTTAAAATATAAAGAGTCTAATATCATTATCGATGCTGATGCATTTATAATCGAAATACGATGGTGTCTTAATTTAAAAGATTACAGGTAGGTTAAAAATCTAAAGATTATAGGTATTACTAGTAGAAACATAAACATGTGTATGATCAAATTATTGTAAATAAATGTTTTTCGAATATGGGAACTTCGAGGAATTCTTACATCGTGGGCTCTGGCTTTGGCCACAGTTTCTTTGATTAAAACCAAGAATATTATAATTCACCCACCTATATTTCAAATTTCAAATTTAGTAGATTTCACTATGAATAACTTTTTAATGATTTTTTAACGTTAGGGAATTTGTTATTTTTTTAAGGAATGATAAAAAACCTTGATGAATCAGTAGCCGAAATTTTTAAAGCATTACATACGAAAAATATGCTGGATAATACAATTTTCGTGTTTATTTCCGACAATGGCGCTCCAACAAATGGTATTCATAGAAACCACGGTTCCAATTGGCCTCTAAAAGGAGTAAGCATTTGATTAAGTACCTAAATAGTTAAATAGTTTTTCAAATTTTTTATAAATACCTACGTAATAAAAATTTTAATTTTAATATATAAATATCTTCGTATAACGCATGAGTCACTTTTGTAGTATTAACTTAAGTTAGGCGTCTTGAGTATAAACTTGTACCTAAGCTCTTAATGTTCTGTTAATATTATTATCTTAATATAATTATATATCATTAATTTTATTAAAAAAACAAAATCTCTAACATAGCAATATTTTAAACATCATGTGAAAGAGATTTGAAAATTTTGTAGAATATCTTTTTTAATACGCCCTTGACTGTAATATATTTTTAGTTATTACTATTTTCTAATCTTCATATACGTAAATCATTAAAATACATTTTAACTGGAAAAACTTTCTCCACTCGAGAAAGTTCTTAGATCTGTACATATGGCAAATGTTTCTGGTAGAAAATTTAAATGGCTCAGTTCTCATGAAAGGTAATTTTATAATATGCCCAAAAGCTTTTCCAAAAACAAAGAAAAGTTATTGAAATATTGAGTAAAAACTGTAAAACGGCATGTTTCATTAAATCGATATTGGTTGTTTTGTCTCGTAACTTCAAACTAATACCTAGAACTACTATACTATTAATTATATGATTTTGTAATAATCTTCATTTTTTTTTAAATAAATAATTAAATCGTTGACTTAATAATGAGCTGAAAGTGTAATATAACTTCTCTCATGTATAATACCGAATCTGTATAACGACCCTGAAATGTCTTAAAACTCGATACTTAGCATTTTTTTTTTTTTTTTTTACTTATTAGAATTTGTATAAAACTCGTATTTTTCACGTAAATAGCAAAAACCTTATAACATTTTTAATTTAAATTACGCTCTAATTATTTTTTTTTTACCAATATGCATAGAAATTTGTATAGCATGTTTTACAGACGTTTTAAATTTTACGGGCGATTATTATTACTTAACACAAAAAATGGAAGATTTATTTTTGTTATTATTTCATATAATTTTCAATTTATGGTTTTATATTTAATAGGTTTGACAATTTTGTAAAATCGCATTCAAATATAACTCTACTTAAATTTACATTTTTCATAAAATTAGTTTTGTTAATATATAATTATAAGATTATAAGTACTTTCAATTTCAAAACATGGCAAAATTGATTTCTTTATGAATTATTAAATCGACATGGATTAATTAATTTTTCAATTGTTAAACATACCATCATAAAACTGATAATAAGTGTCCTGTATAATAAACTGAAACTCCGATCAGAACCGTTTTATTGAAGAAATGATTTATCGAACATTACCCGAGGAGTGAAGAATACCAATGGTATGAAGTACGTTTAGCTTTTTAGTATTAACTATATTCTAGTTTTTTCATTTAAACACAACGTTTTGTATATTTAAAATTTATAAAAAAATATTATGCGTTATTTATTCGCTAAGTTCTTAAAATGTCATTCAGCAATATAGCTAAATTCAAATCAAAATAAATGTTTAGTATAATAATAATTAATGAAAAAGTTAATTCTATTCTTATTGTAGGAAAAAGCCACACCCTGGGAGGGCGGTATTCGAACAGCAGCATTCGTGTGGAGTAAATTATTGCCGAAACGGATAATACTTCCAAATCAATTAATGCATATTTCTGATTGGTTACCTACATTATACCAAGCAGCAGGTACATATTACCAGCATTTTATATTTTTAATAAAATTATGATAAATACACGTAATTTTGCAAACAGTGGCTTATTTGAGACTTCCCCATTGAGGAGTAACATTTTTTATAATTCCTTTGGTGAGTTTCGTTTTAAATTATTAATTTTATTAAACTTTAATTTGTATATTCTAAGAATTGTTATTAATTTGAGTATATTTTCTATAGTAAGTGCCTAATTAGAATAACAATTTGATTGTTATTTTTTGCATTGGATGAACAAGAAAAAAATTAAATTGTGATAACCCAGTAATACTTAAATAAATAATAATATAAAATCTCTGTATACGTATTGAATATGATATTGTTTTTACTCAAATGAAAATGAGTCATCACCATTAATTTATTTACTTATCACTGTGATATTAAATAAACATTGAAACGAATAAAATTATTGATAAATCTAGTACAATTTAAAGATCTTAATTTTGTACAGGGAATTTTTGTTGAGTTTTGGATAATTTAAATAGTATATTGAATGATAACTATATAATTAGAATAAAAAAGTGTTATCTGAAGAAAAATCCGTATTCAAAATAGTTTGTGAAAATTGATTAAAATTCAACTAGAAGTTAAAAAGTTATGCCTATCCTAAATGATTGAAAATTGAAATATATATTTACAAACTCATATACTATGCATGTATGTTATCGTTTAAAATAATGTAGCAAGTCTGAGTATGAATAATTATGTATAAAGTTGTAAATTATACATGACCAGATTTCCTAAGTTTAACTGAAATTATAGTAATTTAAAAAATTATATGTCTGGATCGCCTTCTTTCTTTAAATACACCACTGTTTGTTAATGTGTTGGTCAATATTATTTCGCATTAATTTTAATTTAGTTAATTCCTGTGTATAGACTCAAACAAATTTACAGCTCAACTTAATCCACTATTTAATTTGATTAATTTTTGGTAGTGATGGCGTATTATTTGTGAATTTTTGTGTTTTTTTTTTAGATTTTTTTTTTTTTAATAATCTATTTATATCAGAGTTTATGAGGAAACAACTCTGGTAATAATAAAATTGATTTATTAAATGAAAAAATTGTCCTTAAACAATAAAACTCTTATAGGTGGATTTACACGAGACCTAGGAGTTATTGATGGAATTAGTATGTGGGAATCGTTTTTAAATAAAACAAAATCACCAAGAAAACAAATCTTGCATAATATAGATGACCTAACTGGTTACGCTGCGATCAGAGATTCTACTTTCAAATACATTAAAGGTAAATAATTAATCTTATAAATTATACATTTCAAGAAAACATAACAAATCATCTCCTTAATTCTGATGATTTTTCGTTTTATATAGTTGGAACTAGTTAATTATTTATATCTGTAATCAAATAATATTAAATCCAAGTGGATCAATTTAAAACTTTAAAAACAGACATACGTGGCTGTGGATTTTAATTAATACTTTTGAACATCCTCAATAACGTATGAATTATTAATGTTATGCTATTTATTCTAATTTTCTTAAGTTTAGCTGTTTCTCTGAAAAATATTTCTCACAATAATTTTCAGAGAATGAATATGTGTATTTGATATATGAATATTTAGTGTATATAATTATACACTAAATGTTAAATTTGAAAGTAATATAAGAGTACTTTTTTGCAATTATATAAATTATAATTCAATATTCGTATTCTGATTTTGTTATAGTTTTAATAAGTTTATAAAACAACAATATAAAATATATATTATATACTATATAGTATATAGCAACTAATATAATTATTTAATTTGGGCTCATACCAAAATAGTGAAATCTATTTTCATTTATAGTAGATAAATAAAAATGAAAAATATTTTGTTAGAAACTCTTTATTTTATAATGAAAAATGAATTATATTATTGACAATGCCAGTTACCGCATTAATATCTTATGGTAAGTGATATGATTGATATGCCAGCTGTAAGCCCAATTAATACACTATAATCTATAATTATTAAAAATTAAAATATACTAAACAAAAAATAAAGAAACTTAAAAATATACTTACAATATAATAAGATTATATATGTTTTGTTTTTTTTAATTGTTTGTTTTTGTGTTTTATTTTTGTGTAAACATAATTTAAATATTAGTTATGAATAATTTAATGAACATTTTACTTAATAATAATCAAATAACAATTTAAAGTTTATTTTTTAAATATATGTAATTGCATATTTGATATTATAAAATATTTATATAGACTTTGAACTTCATTGTATCCTTTTTTATCTATACTCGGTGTTTTGGTTTCCATTATTCTTACTTCACGATTATTACTTTGGACTGATACATTAATTTAGTGTTAGTAGGAGTACTCCATAAAAGCTGCATCCAAGTTTTTTCCCAAATCATTGAATTGAAACCACTAATGGTTAGTTCAATATACATTAGTTCAAAACAGTAATGCTTTTCCATTTCGTGATAAACAGTGTCAACACGTTTTCACACTTCAATATATCCACCACTTACTCCAATCAAAACCATTGTGTTGAATTTATTGTTTATACTAATTTGAACGAAAACTAGGATAATATGTTGATTAACAGTATTAACAATTGTTAATTCAACAATTTGAACACATTGTACAACATTGAATAATTCAAAAACCAAAAAGTACAGTAGTACAAAATGCTATATAAATATAAATTTTAAATGAATTTGTTATCATTCTACTTAAATATTATACAAAAAAATTTGTCAGAATTTTAATTGAATTTTTTTAAATTTAAAATTGTAGTGAGATATTCGATATTTTATTCAACATATGATTAAGTTAGAACTGCATGAACACATTATTATGTATATTGTATTTTATGCTACTCTAGGAAGTACGTTCTTGGGTTACCTCGATGATTGGTCTGGGTCATTGTCCTCGGTCTCGTCTGATTATGATCTAGACGCTGTGCTGAAAAGCTGTACAGCTAGCATACTGTCCCTAATTAATGGAGACCAGTTGACGTCAACTTCCATCATGTCACTCCGTAACGATTCGACGATTAAGTGTGATTTCGACAAAGAAGTGAGCCCGTGCAAGCCGTTCAAGAAACCATGTTTATTTCACATAGTCAAAGACCCTTGCGAACAGGTCAATTTGAATTATAACCCAAGCAGGAAAATGAGCAAATTGGTGCAAGCCAAAATCGACTATTTCGAGGCATTGTTGAACAAATTCCGGGAGTCCGCGTTAAAACCACAAAACATGAGAAGCACGAAAGACGCGAATCCTTCTTTGTACAATAATACGTGGACGAACTGGGAAGACCAAAAGAGAGTATGAGTATAACTCAAAAAATCGTATTTAAAGTTTTGACCTGCATTATAATATCGTTCTTGAGTGGACTAGTATAAAATAATGTACATTGTCAATTTCGTAATAAAATATATTAATAGATTGTATAACACTAGAGTTTGTTCACAAATTTAACGATCATTTTATTCTATGTTAAATTCAATTTTTCACATTGAAATACATGCCGGAAATCACCTCATACCTGTATAAGTTCATGCCGTTTTAAAACTTAACAGTTCTTTATTTTACACATAATTTAAATCATATTACATAAGTTTTAACTCGCGCATGCAGTAATTGATAATATTATGATGGCCGATGGGTAAATACTAAGTATATTATCTATAGGTATATCGTATAAGGCAGCGGTTCCCAAACTTCTTCATCCACGGAGCCTTTTTTTAAGTGTTATTTCTCGCGGAGCCCCAAGAAATATTTAATGTTAAGTTTCATATGCCTCTGTTCTATGATACATAATATTATGGTGAATCACCACATTTGAATGGACTTTGTGGTTTTGAGCGTTGTTAATGTATGCATATATATATATATATATATATATATATATATATTATAATACAGTGTGATTCATCAAGCATGCCACCTCCTTTTTTGAGCATAAAAATGGAAATATTTGGAGTTTTTTTTGGAATTTTCCAGTCACTATAAAAACAATATTCTCTATAACTTTTTTTTTACTATGTCACCTTATGATATTGTGTCATATCAATTAATTATTATTATATGATTAAATTTTTCTGGTAGGGAGTCCTTGTGAAACAGCTGCGGAGTCCTAAGGGCTCCCCGGAGCACAGTTTGGGAACCGTTGGTATAAGATATTGTAGGTACACTATATTATAGTGTACCTACTACCTACCTAGGCATAGTGAATGTTAAGTAAATAATATAATAATATTATCGACATGATAATTATATTATGAATCAAGTTACTCATTTCTTATGATGTTTTTAATATTATGACAATGTTAAATTTTTATAAAACTATAATTTTTTAATTTTATAATTATTATTAGTTTTATTGTTATATGCAGTACGTATGACCTACGTGGCCAATTTACAGTGTGGATGAATGAGATTACGAACTTAATATTAAATTTGCATTCAAGTAACTATAATGTTTGGGCAAAAAGTTGATAAACGCTTTGAAACCGAGTCCAATTAGTAAAGTCTGAATACATCGTCGTTTTATTGGTAAACACGGTAAGTAAAGTCCGAGGCAGTTGTATATTCGAGATTTTTTATGGGGGGAGGCCAGGAGAATCCTATAAGTTCATAGGTATATTGTAGCTACTTATTTCTAAAAAAAGGCCATAGCTAGAGTAGATGTTTTTATACATACGTTTTAAAATTCAAATTATTGTTTTTATTAAACATTATTTTGCATAAGATGGAATTTTTATAAATTGGAAAACAATATCGAACTTTTATGTTGTGAATGCCTGTTATTAGTTTTGTATTTTATAATAAGGAGAGGAAAAATTAAAATAATCAAGTAACAATTGAATAATATAAAATTATTGAATGAGTATTGAATACCTAAGTATGTTTTTATTTTAAGTGAAACAAAAATTAATCATCATCATAGTAAAATTATCATAGCAGTTTATAATAAACACTTAATTATATTTAATTTTATTGAACAGTTGGTAAATCGAGTAGAATTTTAAGTCGTCCTTACAGTGTTTTTTCAGGGTAGTGAAGAGTTTAAAATATTTTTAATGAAATGGGAATGATATAGCAAAAATATTACCAAATACAATATTATTATAAGTATTATAAAACAATTAGGGTTCTAAATAATTAAAAAGTGATTAAAAATCAACTAAATATGAGAAGACGAAGTAGGTATATTCTAAATGTTTGAAATATACCTTCAATCTCATTATAAAAATGTATCGGTATTCGGTAATATAAACTGTGTATAAATTATATTATATTACATAAATTATATTAGTAAGTAAGGAACCGTTAACCGTAACGTTTCGATAATATTTACTCGATTTATATATTATACTACAAAATCAATATGCTTTGATTAATTAATTATAGACAATTGACTTAATAATTAATAAAAACTCTTACACTATTCATATTCAATCTTACAACCTCTTTATGGTCGCCGAAAATACGCTCGTGGAATACGAGTCAACGTCTGCTTGGCTATCTGCTATATTGCTATTTCAATAAATATGCGTACAATAAACGATAACATTTTATAAGCTTTCCTAATATTTTTCAAAATCATTATTATTTGATACGCAATATAACGGACTAAAACTAACATATTTTATGTTTGTGTTATTGTTATTTATTGCTTAGGGTAAGATTGACAAATTTTTACATTTCAGATTCTGAACGAAGTGAAGAAGCTAGTGTTTTTACAATGATGTTTATTTATTTATTTATTTTTTTATTTTTTTTTCTGTGTACAACTTTTTCTATGGAAATACTTGTCCAAAAGTTTCGATCAATAATTTTTTGAAACCGGATTTGCCTCTAGATTGTACTTTTGAGAAATCGTTTTTTGAATTTCTCAATTCTTCAATTTTTTTTTTTTGGAAAAAACTACTCAAAATTTGACAAAAATTTTGGCGCAAGAAAATTTTGAAAATGTGAAAAAAAAAATTTTGGACATTTTCTAACACTTTTTTTTTTATTTATTTTTTATATTATTAACTTCCCTTGTTCAGAATCGTTTTATTGAAGAAATGATTTATCGTTTCTTTAAAATTAAATACACCCGTCAAGAGAATCCCACCCGTCGTGCGAAGAACACCCATCGTGCGAAGTATGTCCGGCTTTTTTACTATTATTATATTTTTTTTATTTAAAAATTTTGCCGCTCTCTAGAATAATGCCAAAGACGGCTATTACCCCTCTGAGCTCTCCCTTAAATACGGGCATGCTTTTAGATCAATTAGACATATATGTGAGTGAAGTTATATTAAATTTTCAAGTCTTAATATCAAGAATTAAAAATTTTGTTATATAAAAACTTACAAAAAACGAGAAATTTCCATTATTTTCAAAATGCTATAAAAAATAGAATATAAATAAAATGCTAAGCTCAAAATTAAAATCAAATGTTTTCGAAAATTGTATGAAGTGTTTTTGTGATTATATTTAGTACCTAGTTGTTGTAAGTTTCAAGATTCTAGCTACATTATTTTTGAAGTTATGTTAAAAAACAATTTTCAATTACATAAAAATTTTGATAATAGAATATTTTATCGTTTTTTTAGTTTTTACAGTTTTTCTTTGTTTTTGGAAGAAATATTGAGAAATTCGATGAACTATTTTGCGTACCACCTGTGTGTGTTTTTTGATCTATAGAGATACTGATTGGAATTTTTGGACAAGTATTTCTATACGAAAAGTGTTTTCTAGAAGAATAAAAAAAAATAAAAACGATGAATACATTGTAAAATTATAAGCTTCTTCATTCCATTCAAAATCTAAAATAAGGTGTTCACACCGGCAGTCAATGGAATGAAAGCCGATATAATATCAGAAGAGCCAGATAATCGTCATAAATTATTTTATTATTATAGTCAAATAGTAATATTATCATTTGATTCAGATTTACTCAGATTATTTATCAATTATTATCTAAAATTTAAAAAATTATAAAAAAAGCATTTATATTTAAATTATCTTATATCTTCTAAAAATTGAATGCGTCAATTATCGTGTAAATATTAATCTACGATGTAATAATTTGTGCATTATATAATATGTTTGCAATAAAATTAAATGTAAATAATAATACATTTTTTTTTTCGCCCCCGGTATGCTTATGAAAGTATAAATAAGCTCGGCTACTACAAAAGGTTGGACCACCCTACCACAGGGTATACTCCATATACGCCGTATAATCTCATCATTTTTTTGAAAAATCATGGGTATCTGCGTATTCTCAACGAAGAGGGCAGCGTATACCTACAAGAAATTTGATGGGAACATTACTGTATATCAACAATATTGTAGAATATGCTTTGATGATGCAGGGTACAAATGCTCCTGAGTCCTGATGAAGAAAGAATTTTTTTTAACCATTTATGTGTTGTGAATAAACGAAAAAATCAATTTTTTTGTTGAAAATATTAAATCAATTATCATTGTAAAATTACATTTTAAAAACTATTTTTCTTATGAGTATTATAATATTTTATTAAAAGAAACTAAATTACACGATGCAATCTGTTCAGCACAACAGTACAGTAAAAAATATCAGTAGAAGAAATCGACCAACCAAAATAAATATTTTTTGCGTACCAATAAATATTTTATTTGTATTTTAAAACCATTAAACAGCACACTTTTTATTTGTTTTTTGTATTGTTCTTAATATCAAAAATGAGAAATTTCTGAAATTTTCAAAATTCTGTACTTAACTCAAAATTAATCAAATCTTTTTAAAATTTTTATGAAATGTTTTCATGATCATTTTTAGTAGTTTGTGAAAGTTTTAAGTTTCTAGCTGCATTATTTTAGAAGTTATGTTAAAAAGTAATTTTAAATTTTACGGGAATTCCGGTAATTGCATATTTTGCCGTTTTTTGTCAATTATTCCACAGATTTTCCCCGTTTTTGGAAAAAATATTGAGAAACTGGAAAAATAACCTTTTTAAAGTACCATCTGGGTACGATTCTTGTTCTATAGAGATATTGGTCAAAACTTTTGGACAAGTATTTCTATACGAAAAAGTGTTTCCAGAAAGAGAAAAAAAAATAAACATCATAAGCTTCTTCACTCCGTTCAGAATCTAAAAAACTAAACATATAAATACAATTAAAATATATAAATTATAGGTGAGATCGCTATTCTAAGATTAGGTATGTAAATGAGGTGATATTTGGTTGAGTTGGCTACTAATTACAGTA
>JAIPRM010001844.1:0-21663 GCA_025469315.1 Stegophylla sp. TES_Ste_2020
ATCTAGAGGCAAATCCGGTTTCAAAAAGTTATTGATCGAAACTTTTGGACAAGTATTTCTATACGAAAAGTTGTACACAGAAAAAAAAAAAAAAATAAAAAAAAAAAATAAACATCATTGTAAAAACACTTCATTCAGAATCTAAAAAAAAATTAAATGAGAAAAATAAATTTAGAAAAATTTTCAAAATTTTTTTTTCACATTTTCCTAATTTTCTTGCGCCAAAATGTTTTTCATATCATTGTCTATATATGTTTAAATTTTCATAAAGTTTGGATCAAAATATGATGGTTCCAAGTCTTTTTTGTCAAATTTTGGGTAGTTTTTTTTCCTGAATCTAAAATGCTTACAAAGGGGTGGTAGCACTCACGTTGGGAACCACTGGTTGATCGTATTCTAGAATCTTATTTCTTTGTGAATAATATTTCTCGAGAATATGCTGATTTTCAAAATTTTACTTCATTATACTGAAACTAGAAACGTAAAATTATAAATGTTTTATTTTGGCGTTAATATTTCAATATGATATGTTACGCGCGTTTTAAATATTATTAGCGGTCAAAAATTTACCGACTGGAATACGATTTTCGATAACTTTGAATCCGAGTTGAACGTGAAGCATAAAATATATCAATAACTGTACGTCATAGAAATACTATCAAAAAAAAAAAAAAAAATCGCGTTTTGTTCGGTTTGCGGAATATTATTATGTAGTTCGATTATGCGCTCAAAAACACGATGATTTTAAATTATAGTATCCGGTAAGGACGGAGAATCACTTACCGCGACAATTATTGTCATTGAAAATTCAAAGTCAAGGAACCGATGAACGTCCGCGACTTCTCTGCGCGGCTTCACACTTGGGGCGTTCGTATCGTGTGCAAAATAAATAAATAAATAATAATAAAATGAAGTAAAGTATAGACAAGAAAGCCAGACATACTTCGCACTGTGGGTATTGTTCACTCCTCGGGTCAGATAGTCAGATAGATCCAATTGTATCCCACCCGAGGAGCGAAGAGTACCCATCATGAATGAGAATTGTGTAAGGCTTTTTGATTATTATCACATTGTGTAACTCGAAGGTTACAAATAGGTAGCGTTTATTTTTAATTGGGCTACCAAAACCGGAAGTTTTCAATCAATTTTAATAGTATTCTTGGCTGTTTGCAAATTTTAAATTCTGAACAATGCGAAGCATGTAAGAGTTACATAATACATTGGTAATCTCTATTTCGGGTAGTTAATCAATAATCATGTCCAAAAGTTTTTTTTTTTTTTAAATCTGCTTGCTTCAAGAGTAGACAATTTCCAAAATGTATATTTACTCGTACAGAGTTACAAATAATAAATTTGGTATCTCAAAATTGATAATATTCAAGAATAATGAATGTGAGCTTATACTTAAATCATTATAAAAAAAAACTAGCTTCTTTGCTCTACTCAGAATCTAAGACACTTGCAATTTAATATTATATTGGTGACTCTAAAAAATTTGTTGATGACCTCAAGTTAGAGAAACGTTAGTTTATAGACAACAATTCTTGTAACTTTAAGCACGGTGATTCTATTTAAAGAAACTCTATAGATAACGAAATATTTTATGGAATAATAGAATTTTCGTTAAGAATAATAAAAAAAAAATAAACGTATTTATATATTCTACGAATTAATTTTGTGTTAAATACATATATTTCTACAACAAATTCGGAAGATATTGCAGTTTTTCATATTAAGAATGAAAATTATGCATTTCACGATCGTGCGCTATCGCATTTCGTTAAATTTTATTTTGCTTACATTATTATTGTTATCGATGTTCATACGTATACGCGAGAAACGATCTGACAAATAATAAAATCGGCTGTCATCGTCAACTAGTCGATGCCGTGTCTGTTCATTAGTTTGTCGCAACGATTTTTTATGTCGACTTAGAGTCAGTGCGTGGAAAAGAAGAAGAAGAAAATGGAGTGTAAAAAAAAAAAAAAATGTATCACCGAAAAATCCGGAATGTCATCAAGGAATCGAGACAGTATTTGAAAAAAATGCTGAGATCTCGGAGAGTGGAAGAAAACGGTTGAAAACGATAATAAAGAAGTAACTTTTAAGCGGGCAAAAATGGTGAGTGATAAAAACACGTTTGAATCAGGACCTCTATCATAAGAAAAAGCGACCGAGTATATAACATGTGAAATGAAATATTTTTAAGCATGACATGAAAATGATTTTTTTACGGATATTTCTATTAAATGATTTTTTTTTTTTGCTCGTTAAATAGAGGTTCTTAATAATAATCCAATATACTGTATTATACGGTTACCAAATTGGCCAATTATAAGGGTGTAGAGTGCCAAGGAAAAATTTACTTTATTTTTGTGAATTTTAATATAAGTTTAGATTAGGTTTTAGACACTCTAAAGTCTAAAATCTCACAACAGAAATTGTCCAACAGTTTTTGCACGTGCTAGGCTCCTCGGTGACGTCGCTTCGCTCCATTCAATGTATAAACGTCCGCGTTGACTTGCTGTGCTACGGAGGATATATTTTCTGTTTGATAATTGATAATTATTATCGATAAGTTCTTGAGTGGTTTTATATAATAAAAAAGTAAAGTAAAGAGAAATGAAGTAAAGTAAAGTAAAGTTCTCAGTGGTTCCCAATTTAAAACTGTGAACCCTTGATCTATTAAAACGTGTGCCGTCAGTTGGGGATCAAAATGAACTGCAGGGGGTTTTATAAAAATACTCTGCTTCTTCGCTCCACTCACGATCTAAAACAATGAAATCAAAGGCGTAAATCGAGATTTGAAATTTATAACATAGAAAAAAAAAAGAATTGAAGCCCATTCTCTGTATTTTTTTTTTTTTTTGTGCATAGCCCTTTTAATGGATATATCGAAAACAGTTCTCGTACATTTTAATGTCAGCCATAGCAGCTGCACAATGAAATTAACGTTACGCTATTAATCGAGCAAATATTTAATTGCATTTAACATTAAAAATACGTACGTGGTTGATATTAATGGTCGAAACGTGGGGGCGTACCTAACAGTTTTCATTTTTAAATAATAATAAAAAAAAAAAAAAAACGAAAAAAACGTATGTTTCTCATTGCTTCTTGTACATATTGTATATATTATATTCACACGTTATACAGTGCGTTGAAAAAACGTCCGCGTTTCTACCTGGTTTTGTTGGTTTACGAACTTTGTAAAATATTTTCAAATAAAACTAAATTCGTTTATAATCGATCGGTGTTGAATTTCTACAGAATCTCGCAGTCGATCGAATGTGTTGTCAATATTTCCATTCGAAACATCGACTCGCTGGAAATGGAAATGGGAATTTTGCTGAATAATAATAATAATAATAATAACCGAATGGCAATTATTACTAATTAAAGTTAAGTCGATTTAAGTTCTTATCAAAAATTATGTCATTAGATTTCGTAGCTATTTTTTTAGTAATTTATTCTTTCTTCTATAGGTGTGCTGTTGCGATTTAAAATCTGTAAAAATCCGCGATAGGTGAGTTGATTCCCGAGACCTTTTTCATGTATTAGTTGATTCCCGGGTCATTAAAAGGTGCGTACGAGTTGATTCCCAGGTTATTAAAAGGTACGTACGAGTTGATTCTCAGGTCATTATATATTTTATTCAATATTTAGTAAAATATTCAGCCTATTATCATAACCCAAGAAACATCACTAGGAGGTTGGCTAAAAATCGAGGGTTCGAACAGAAAGAGGTCGCACTGCTGGGAAACGGATGTTCATATACCTGTTTTGTTAATAATCGAAAATTTCGATTCGACGTGGGACGAAACGAAGCGATTTCTTGAATCATACTGTATATAAGTAATTAAATATATGTAGTCAAATATATGAGCATGTACGCAAATGTTATATACCGGCCTACAATATGAAAATAATAATAGTGAGCACGTCACGTCACATTCGTCGTGTTTAAAACACTGTGTGTTTACGGGAGTTAATAAATATTTTTAATGATACTTATTATCTGTGAAATGTCAAAAATATTACGGTTTTTTATTTTATTTTCTATTTAATACGGTTTTTTTTTTTTTTTATTTAGAATATCGGTAGGTACAATGTGGAGAATTTTAGATTTGAAAAATAGTTGATAATGCCGTTTTCACCTGTTTATTGTTTCAAATCTAAATAATAGCAAAAAAAAAAAAAAAAAAACCGCGCAGTTTATAGTTTTCAATATACGCCGATATAGGAATATTATTCACACACAGCTCGTTGTTAAAAGGGAATGAGGATAATTATTAAATACCGTTGAACAATGACGATATTATTTCCGTGAGTATATAATATTTTATTGTCATTACCGCGTTATGATATTTTCATGTGTACGGAACGTATTTTAAAATTATATTATAATATCATCTAGACACCTGTGTCTTATGTTTATTTAGCCGGAAACATAACATTTTTAATATTAATATTATAATATTATATTGTTAAATATTTTAGATCGTAAGTGTAGAAGTGAGGAACGCGGTGGTTTATCGAAGGTGTTTTTCAAGAGTTATTGAAAAACGATAAAAAAAAAAAAAAATATTTGTGAAAAACTTAAAACGATTACACTGAATAATACTTACTCACTATTATTGTTTGATGTAAAAATAAATAATTAACGTGTAGTTGAGCTTGCAGGTTAGGATGATTTCGGTTTAAAACATTTTTCAAAACCTACCGTTTGAATCAGTGGTTCTCAACTTTACACTGCACCGTGTCACAAATATCTCACTGATTTTTTACATAAGCATCATTTTTTTTATATCCATATTTATTTTAAAGTCTTTAACTGTTTAAATATTGTAATTAAGTAAATTTATAATTTTATATACTGAGTAGAGCAAAGAAGCCAGTGTTTATTATTGATTTTTCTTTTTTTATTTCCTGTGAACACTTTTTCTTTTAGAAATACGTGTCCAAAAGTTTCGATCAACGTATTTCCGAAACAGGATTTTCCTCTAGTTGGTACTTTAAAGAGGTCATTTTTTGAATTTCTCAATTCTTCAATTTTTCGTGGAGGAAAACTACCCAAAATTTAACAATAAAAGACTCGGAACTCATTATTTTTTGATCCAAACTTTATGAAAATTAAAACATAGATAGACAATATTAAGAGAAACACTTTGGCGCAAGAAAATTTTGAAAATTTTCACAAATTACATATATATATATATATAAAATATAATAACAAACCTTCTAATTTTGAATTAAAATTGAACTGAAGCTATGTTCAGAAACGTTTCACTAAAGAAATATTTTATCATTTCTCTATTATTTAATACACCTACCCACAAGGAGCGAAGAATACTCATGGTGCGAGTATGTGGTTAGTACCAGTATTTTTATCAATAAAATGATAACATGTAGATAGAATAGGTAATATAAATTTATGTAAGTAATAATTGTTATTTTTTTTTCCCAAAAATACATTAATTTTATTAAGGGTGGCGCCATTTTTTGAATCTAATTTAGGGTGTCAGCGTACATAAAATGGTTGAATACCACTGACTGGTTCAAACGGTAATTTTAAACTGCTTAGGTTTTCCATTGATTCTATATGCATTGCATTTTGAATATAATTCGATGGACGGGAAATATTTTTAGAACGAACAGTTATGGGTTTTAGAATTCAATTAAATGTGCCGTCGGTTTTTGGGGGTCGTCGACCATTGTTTTTTCTGCGGTCGATCGCGATATTTTTTGTTCGGAATTTATTAACAGTTTGTTATCGTTATCTCGAAGACCGCGGTAGGGGCAATCGTAACATTTGACCTTCTCCACGGAAGGCCTTGTCATTGTTCGGCAGTATATTTGCCGAAAGTAAGTAATAATAACATAGAGTTTACTTAATATTTATTTATTTTTTTTGTGACATTTATATCCTTACATAATCCATGCATAATGGATTTCCAATTTCTGCGAGGCTTTGGTATTGCCAAAATATGAATCATGGTAAAAATATTATAGGGACGGGAAAAGACGTTACCGAAATCTGTAGAAATGCATCGGTATTTGTTGCAGAAAAAAAAAAAGAAACCAATATAATTATTTTAGATTCTAACTGAAGCGAAGAAGCTAGTGTTTTTACAATGATGTTTATTTTTTATTTTTTTTAGAACTTTTGAGTGGTAATTTTTCGAAATTCTCAGTGGTTTTCTTAAAATTTGAAAAAAACTACCCAAAATATGAGAGAAAAAGACTAGGAAACTATCTTTTTTCAATCCAAACTATATGAAAATTTTAATATGGATAGACAATAACATGATAATTATTTTGGAGAGAGAAAATTTTGAAAATGTAAGAAAAAATGTTTGGAATTTTTATTTCACTTTTCTCACTTAATAGTAAAATGTAAAACTGGCAGAGTAAAAAATAATTTTTCTTTGTTAACATAGCGACCTCAATTATTTTTATGTTAAATTGTCTTGTTCTGTTCAGTATCATCTCATTGAAGATAATATGATTTATCGATTCTTTAAAATTCAATACATTCACAGGAGGAGTGAAAAATACCCAAAGTGCAAAGTACGTTTTTTTTAAAACTAAAATCACCGTAATATTCCGGAATGTTTGATATAACGCGATAGGCGTTGTATAAAATATTAAATGAAATATTAAACGTTTGATAGCGGTCTAAAAATTATTTCTAAAATTCTCGTTCTGAAACACGGTGATCTGCGATATTAATTATTATGTAGGTAGGTATCCGAAAAAAAAACCCAGTATATTTCGTACTAGGTGAGACCCTTTTCCGCCAAAATCACTTCTTTCCCTTTTTCGCCAAATTCAAAAATGCCAATTATATTTTCCGTCAAAAATACACCTTTCCCGTTTCCTCCAAATTTGATATTTTTTTATCGACAATATATTTATAGTAATTATTAAGCTGTTACAAAGATAGAGCGAAGCGAAGCGATGAAGCCGAGGAATGTTAAAATTCTAAATATCGATTTTATCAAATTATATCGAATTTTAATTTTGGGAAGAAAGGTGTGGTTTTGATGAAAACGGGTTGTGTCCCTTTCACCCCAGTGCCTTCGGGTAAATCCGAAAAGAAAACATGCCCGGAGCCTAGTGGTCTTAACCTTGATTTTTTGCCCATTTTATGTTAATAATCTATTAAAACTTTTATACAAATTGTATCCCGCGTAGAAAATCACTTGAAGAATATTTTGATAAGAGAAAATTCCTATCGGATTAATGATTATAAAATTTTGATTGATAACTTCCACACAAAAATGATCAGTTTTATACAAATTCTATCTCGCTCGGTTACCTACTTATTAAATTTAAATTTAGTACAAAATCTTATTAGAATAAAATAAGTATAGAGTGAATATACAATTGCGATTTGAAAATATTTAATATTTTTATGCACTTATGTATTATGTGAGTAGTGAGTATATAACGAAATTGAAAATAATCGAAATTATCTCAATACATGCTCTAATGACCTAAAAACCGAAAAACGATTATTCAAAAATAGTTCGTAGTTATTACTGACATTAGAGTTATAACTCATATAACTTCATATAATATGAATTGAAAAATTAATGGTATTTGTACCTATCTACCTACCTATATAAATATAATTTATATTGAAAAGGAAAATGAAATTATTATAGTAGAAATACCTATATGTATAGCATAAATTAAAAATATTTGAATTTGTCTTTTAGTAAAATTATTTATAAATATAATATTCGATATGTCTGTAAAAACACTTGTTTAATGAAATGCGACCGGTAAATTTATTATCTAATCACAACAAAAACAATCCATTAATAATAATACAATTTTATTATTTTTTAAAAATATAAAACTTGCTTTAAAATCTAAAATATTTTAGATTTAGATTAATGCACTACGTTGTCCAAAAAAATAACAATTATAATTATGCAATGCGAAAAAATATCGTTCAATTTTTAAAAACTTACATAAAAAACAATAATAAAATTGAATTTTGAGTTAAAAATGCGTAAAATTTAAACAAATACCAAATAAAATATATATATTCTGAATCAAAGAAACATGAATTGAGTTTTTATGGACAGCATAGAATATAGGACTAAAAGAACGAAAAAATTGCAAATTCATAAACATCCTGATTACTTTTAGTTTATAATGGATAGTATTGTCTAAATTTAATTTAGTTTTATTATATTGCTTTTCACGGACAAAAAAAAAAAAAAAAGAATGTTTTCTAGCATTCCATTTATCAAATTTATTTACAAATTGTCATTGCAATTTAAATTTCCATTTGATAATTTTTTTCATAGTGTCAGTCAACTGTAATACTTTTTTATTTTAAACCAATAATTAATCAGTTTCATTACTTCATTAGTTGGATTTTTAAAGTGATTGTTTCTTTCACGTTTCGTCATACTATTAATATTATAAAATTTGGCATCTATATGTCAATTATTATTATAAAAGTTCACGAATAGATCGTAACATAAAACTGGCATCAACTATCAAAAAGAAAAACATTTTTTTCTTACACTTTTTTTCTCATTAACTTTTTTCCTTTTTTTAAATTAATTAGATAAAAAAAGTAAAGTATGGACAAGAAAGTCGGACATACTTCGCACCACACGGATATTCTTCGCTCTTCGGGTCAGGTACTCTTGGTGAGTATGTTGAAAATGACGACTATTATTGTTTTTTATATTATTGACTTTCTTCGCTTAGAATCGTCCTATTGAAGAAGTGATTTACTGTTTCTTTAAAATTCTACAAACTCACCAAGAGTATTTGATCCGTGGTGCGAACTATGTCCGGCTTTGTTTCATTTTATTCATTAAATGTTCCTAACACATCTTTGGATGATACAATAATGAGAGTACTTACCACCGACCTTCGTTTGATATATTAAATTATTTTGAACTATTCATTTGACACGTGTAGTTGTTAATTGTTTTATAATTTGAAATTGGTTCGAGTTTAGATTTACGTGCGTATTTTATCGGTACTGATTAATTTATAGTGGTAATTTGTACTAGTAATAGTATTGTCACTATGCGATTTGTTTTAACAACGGTGTTATTCAATTTAATTGGCCAATCACAATATTCCATAAAATATACCTATTTACCGACACAGCTGTTTTAGTAGTTACAATGATCCATTTAAGTGTTTTCTACCCGCGGTCAAATTTTCTTATTGGTTGGGTCAATAAATGATTTTTAACAAACGTTTAGAGTTAGAAGCTTCAAAAATATTTGACGCAAAAGGGCTCAGGGTAAAAATGAACCTTTTTTTTATTTTGACGTAAATGGGCTGTATCAAATTTAAAAAGGTTTTTTTAGCGCAAGCCAGTAATTTTCCAAAAAATTGAAAACAGAGTAAAAAAATATATTGACGAGATAAAATGTTAAAAACTAAAAGCCTGACATACTTCGCACAATGGGTGTACTTCGCACGACGGGTGGTATTCTCTTGACGGGCTTATTAAATTTTAAAGAAACGATAAATCATTTCTTCAGTAAAACGATTCTGAACGAAAGAAGTTAATAATATAAGAAAAAAAAAAATTTTCGAAAAATGTCCAAAATTTTTTTTCACATTTTCAAAATTTTCTTGCGCCAAAATCTTTTTTATAGGATTATCTATCTATGTTTAAATTTTCATAAAATTCGAATCAAAAAATGATGGTTTTCGAGTCGTTTTTGTCAAATTTTGGGTGGTTTTTTCCAAAAAAAAACATTGAAGAATTGAGAAATTCAAAAAATGATTTCTCTTAAGTACAATCTAGAGGCAAATCCGGTTTCAAAAAGTTATTGATCGAAACTTTTGGACACGTATTTCTATACGAAAAGTTGTACACAGAAAAAAAAATAAAAAAAAAATAAAAAAAATAAACATCATTGTAAAAACACTAGCTTCTTCACTTCGTTTATAACAGTGTTTCCCAAACAGGGGGGCGCGCCCCCCTTGGGAGGCGTATACACATTGTTGGGGAGGCGCAAGCAGTGTTCGCAAAGTAAAAATTTTAATTAATGTATAGAAAAAATTAAAGTAAAGTATATACAACAAAGGTGATAAAATTTTTTATCCATAGGGGAGGGGGGCGCGAGATTATCGAAAATCTATAAAAGGGGGCGTAGAATACAAAATTTTGAGAACCACTGGTTTAGAATCTAAAACAAAAAAAAATGTTCGTGTTAAATTTTTCTCTTGCTTAAGTATTTTACATATTATTGTCTATTTATTTTTTTCAACTTTTGGGTAGTTTTTCGTAATTATTGGTAAAAAATATTGAGAATTTCGAAAAATGACCCCATTAAATTACCATCTAAAATAAAGTTCTGTTAGATATATGATAAAGTGCAAAAAATTTAAAAAAGTAAATATTAGGTATTGTAAAAACACTAGTTTATTAGCTTTACTCAGAATGAAATACAATTGGTCCTTGTACTTAATCATTTTGGAACGAGAGTAAAATTGATAAGAATATTCATAAAAGTGATTCAATTATCTGGTACGTGAGATTTTAAATCGCATCATCGTTGCTCCAAAATATGCAGATTCCCATCGGCCACCACAGTACTATACTATTGTACTATAATTCGTTATTGATTATATTATATTTTGAGTTTAATTATAATGGAAAATTTAAAACCAGAGCTATTTTCACGATTATCAAACTCTATAAACTTTTATTTTGTATGATAAAATAATTAAAACATCGTATGTATGTATGTATGTATGTATAATTTTGTTTGTGATTAAAATTATCTTTATAGCGGATCAATATAATTGAATTTTATCGCTTAAATATTTATTGTTTTATTATTATTATTACATAATTATTTTTTACACTTACAATAAATAACTGAAGCCTGTAAATAAATATATATAAATATATTATGTTTACTTTTGTTTGTAAATAATATTATAAGGTATATTGTTAATCAATCAATTTTAATTTTATTACTTAAATATACAATGTTTTATTGTCTGCCAATGAATATAAATAAAATTTATACCTTCAACAAATAAAACCTTTGTAATGTAATATATTTATATATATATACGATATGTATGTTTACTTTTGTTTGGGATTTAAATGAGGTTTAGATAAAAATAAGCCAATTGGATTAAATCGTGGTTTTAAATAATTATTTTATTGTATTAATTTTATTTTATATTAGTAACTGACAGTTGTTTTTTGCAATGATTTTTTTTTTTTATTACTTATTTCTTAGTTATTGTAAATAATTAATTTTCTAACAATTTTCAAAATTTTCAATTTTAATTTGTAAACAATTGAATTTTAGATTTGAAAGTGCTTTTACATTGATATTTATTATTTATCATATAATTAAGTAACCGAAATAAAATGTAGTTTTTTGCTCGAAACAACTTAAGTAAATATACCTAACAGCGTTTTTCTACATCTATCTAATTACAACATAATAACGCCCCGACTAATCATTGTGTACTAATCAACTAAAATGACATGGACGTAGCCATGTCACTTAGTCGTAGCAATGTTTCTTATATATTTTTTTCTATTTATGTTTAAGTTTTCATATAGTTCGGATAAAAAAATGATAGTTTCCGAGTCGTTTTTGTCAAATTTTGGGTAGTTTAAAAAAAAAAAAAAAAAAAAATTGAAGAATTGAGAAATTAAAAAAAAGACCCTTTTTAAAGTACAATCTAGAGGCAAATCTGGTTTCAAAAAGTTATTGATCGAAACTTTTGGACAAGTATTTCCATACGAAAAGTTATCATCATCGTTATCAAACATCGTTGTAAAAACACTAGCTTCTTCACTTCGTTCAGAATCTAATACTAGTTCATAACATTTACGTTATAAATAACAATATAATTTTATATTGATTATAATAACTAATTGCGAGTTGTGTACGCCGAAAATCGACTATTTGGTAATGTTCTGGAGACCCACTCATCCATATTTTACGGCAGCTCAATAATTATTGAACTGCCTGAAGTACCTGTTCGGCGCCATTGCCACTTAGAATCTAAAATACTTAAGTGACGAACGGGTGTATAATCGTGAACGTAATCCTTTTATATTGTTTTGTTTTGTCGGGTTTTTGTTTATTTTTCTAATAATATGACAAATTCGAAGTTCGAGCGCGGAGGGTGGAGTATTCACCCCCCCCCTTCCCGCGATTCAAATTGAATTGTATATATTGAATTCTATATTGAATTTTGATTTCCTTGAAATATCGAATAAGAACACGCGGAGAACGAGTGTAATTGTGTACCTAATAATTTTATATTGTATCAATATAGACTGGTTGACTCCTATCTGTAGATTATTTGAATTAGGAGTTTTAAGCTAATCGTTTTGTGCTTAATATCAACTTTTATGCGAATCAACAGCGATAATTATTGCAATATTAAGATATATACCAATCATTTTTTCAAAACCTATGCCTTGTCACAATAATTATTATGTTATATTATTATTGTGCAGCAGTGCCTGCCGTTCTGTGATCGAGTGACAGACAAGTTCGTAAATAGATCCTAACGACTAAGTTCAAAAATTTAATATTATTGCACAAGATGGACTTCTCTAAGAAGTTTTCATGGTAAGTACACGTCTTGCATCAGAATAATAAATCTTTGGTCCCAGTTGGAAAGGGGTTAAATCAATTTTTCACAAATTTTTTTTTTTTAATTCTAAGTGGAGCGAAAGAAGCTAGCGTTTTTTTTTATGATGTTTACTATTATTTTTTCTGTAAACAGTTTTTTGAATGGAAACACTTGTTCAAAAGTCTTGACCAGCAACTTTTTGAAACCGGATTTGTCTCTAGTTGGTATTTTAGAGTGGTAATTTTTTGAATTTCTGAATTCTTCAATTTTTTCTTTTGGAAAAACTACCCAAAATTTGATAAAAAAAGATTCGGAAACCATTATTTATTGATCCACACTTTTTGAAAATTCAAATACAGGTAGTCAATAATTTGAGAAACATTTTGGGGCAAAATAATTTTGAAAATGTAAAAAAAAAAAAAAAAATTAAAGTAAAGACAAGAAAGCCGGACATACTTAGCATTGCGCGCGGATATTCTTCGCTCTTTTTTTTATACATTCATTACGGGCGGACTTGTTGATCCACCGACGACAGAGACGGTCTTATATTATTGTTATACGGTTGAAATACATTTTCGACCACCTTTTTCTAACGAATAACAGTGGATATAAAATAGTGATGCGTGCAGGCCCCAAACGTTTAATATAATATTAATCGTACGAAATTATAATACCCATGTCAATTACCCATGTCGTGGACGTTTTTTTTTTCCATCGAAATTTTACTACTGAACAATTTGGCGCACGATGACAATCATTATTTCATAATCGACGTCAACATTAAACACACACACACGAGCGCGCGCACTTGATTTGCATATTATCATTATTATCATATTTATCACGAATAGGCGCGTACGCGAAAAACAAACAACACTAGTAGAAATTTCAGACGAAATCCGTCAAATCCCGGTGCTGCGCGGCGACAATGTTCGAATTAAATAAATCTGCGCACAATCGCGACACAGTCCTCCGTGTCGCAATAAATCAAAGCTATATACACTCAATTAAAAAAACCCTCGTACGTACACGATGTTCGGTCAATTATTTGTCTGCCGTGCCGGACATCGTACAAACAGAAACGACGACGGTTAAATAAACAGGACACGCGCGTCAATCGTTCAGTCGCGCGCAAAATGTACCGTTGACCAAAGCGTTGTCCGGGATTTCGGTAAATTTTCACGTCAGATAAGTTAGGAACTTCCCGAAGGGTGAGTATATAATAATAAATTATAAATAGCAATAATAATAATAATAATAATAATAATGATGATATGCGTAATGTTTTCCAATAACACGTACACACACGCGCAGAGCAGTGCCGTGGGGGGGGGGTCTTGAGGATAAGCGCCCCGGGCGCATGGTTTAAAAGGCCAAAAATAGTTTTTATGATAATTTTATAATATTTTAAACTATACATAAATAAAAAAAAAAACACTAGCTTCTTCACTTCGTTCAGAATCTAAAAAAAGAAAAAAAGCCGGACATACTTCGCAGGATGGGTGGGATTCTCTTGACGGGTGTATTGAATTTTAAAGAAACGATAAATCATTTCTTCAATAAAACAATTCTGAACGAAGGAAGTTAATTATATAAAAAATAAATAAGAAAAAAAAAATGTTAGAAAAATGTCCAAAATTTTTTTTTCATATTTTCAAAATTTTCTTGCGCCAAAATCTTTCTTATATTATTTTCTATCTATGTTTAAATTTTCATATAGTTCGGATCAAAAAATGATGGTTTACGAGTCGTTTTTGTCAAATTTTGAGTAGTTTTTTCCACAAAAAAAAAAAAAAAAAATTGAAAAATTGAGAAATTGAAAAAATGATCTTTCTAAAGTACAATATAGAGGCAAATCCAATTTCAAAAAGTTACTGATCGAAACTTTTGGACAAGTATTTCCATACGAAAAGGTGTATACAGAAAAAAAAATTAAAAAAAAAAATAAACATTATTGTAAAAACACTAGCTTCTTCACTTCGTTCAGAATCTAAAAATAACCAGAATAACCCTAATAACTCATAATATGTTCTATGCTATATACAAATTATATTACATAATGTGTAAAAAATTTGTGAATTTTATTAATTTTTAATTATTTTGTACCTAACTATTTTGTTTAATAATTACTATTACAATCAGCTTTGGTTTTTTGTCAAATCTGTGTTCAAAATACCTACGTTGTATAAAAAAATGTTCAATTAAATAAGAATGAAGTACATAATAATAAATAAAATAGAGGCAGAATACTTTTAATTTTGCCCTGTGTGCTAAATCTTAACGGTACGGTTTTGCACACGCGTAATAACAGTGGCATAGGACTTTTTTCCGCAGTGGGTTTTGAAAGTACATAAGTAATGTACAGTTTTTTCATTATTATTCATGTTAATAGATTAAAATATTTATTTTAAAACAAAATCGTCCTAACGCGTTTTTAATTTCCAATTCTCATTTCAAGTTGTCTATAATATAGAATTCGGTTGAATTTAATAATATAAAAAAATTAAAAACGCGCCAATTAATTATTGTAATTTTTAAATAAATTCGTCATTTTATTAGAAAAGCGAATAAAATCAAACGTAAAACTTAAATTCACGGTAGGCATATTTTTTTACGCCTTAGGTTACGCCTGGGTATTCTTCGGTTCTCGGGTGGAATACTCGGTGGTTGTACAAAACGATCCTGAGCGTAGCTTCAGTTAATTACAAACAACAATAATCTTCGGTTTTTTTTTATCGAATAATCCGCGTTTGCCTCGGAGACGAAATCGCGGAAGATATATTAATATGATTTACTCGCCCGACGATTTTGTAATTTGCGTAGCGCGTTCGGTGGACGCGCATAAAGTTATTAATCTGACCGGTCGCGCCCTATTCGAGGCGTCGAGTAGAAGGATTCCATTTAAAAATCTAAACGCGATTTCATTGTTGCATTTGCCGCGTGCATAAACGTTTTCGAATGTGCATACACCAAAGCGGATATCATTTAACGGCGTCACGAGTGAGGGTTCGTTGTTTTCGCAGTGTTCGCTTGTTTCGAAATGTTCTTCTCTGTTGAATCTAAAAAAACTCGTGCGATATTTTTTGATTTCCATTTGTGGGAATAAAGGAGAAACGAAAAGGTCGTGTCATCAATGATTTCATATTGTGTTAGGACGTACGATGTACCTATATACAAGGGCGTAGCCAAGGGGGGGCAGCTAGGGGCAAATGCCCCCCCCCGATCAAAAGCGTATGTTTTTAATATGTTGAATATCGAATATTCTAATGAATATTTTAAATTTTATGCTTACGTGCCCCTCCCCCCCTAGTAAAAATCCTGGCTACACCTTTGCCTATATAGATCACGTTTACACGTTCAATGTATCAATGTAATCTGTTGTGATTTTCTTCTGTGCGGGGGCGTAAACGCGTCAAATTAATGAATTTTTTTTTTTTTTTGGAAAAGCGACAGAACGCATATTTTAACGGTAAAAGTCGGATGTTCCACTTGTAATATCGAATAATACAATAAATATAATTAAATGCGTCTTATCGGTGAATTACATAATGTTCATCAAACGCTAATTATTGAGCGCTACGTAAATTATTGTTTCGCGAGGGAAATATAATTATTCCGATGCGATTAATACTAAAATGACCACGACGAATTCCTGACGAAGATCGATGATCTCTATACCAGCCATACTTGAATTTTTTAGATTCTGAACGAAGTGAAGAAGCTAGTGTTTTTACAATGATGTTTATTTTTTATTTTTTTTTCTGTATACAACTTTTTGTATGGAAATACTTGTTCAAAAGTTTCGATCAGTAACTTTTTGAAATCAGATTCGCTTCTAGATGGTACTTTAGAGAGGTCATTTTTTCTCAGAATTTCTCAATTCTTCAATTTTTTTTTTTTTTTTGGTAAAAAATTACCCAAAATTTGATAAAAACGATTCGGAAACCATCATTTTTTGATCCGAATTATATGAAAATTTAAACACAGATAGAAAATCATATAAGAAAGATTTTGGCGCAAGAAAATTTTGTAAATGTAAAAAAAAAGTTTTGGTAATTTTTCTAACATTTTTTTTTCTCATTTATTTTTAATATTATTAACTTTCTTCGTTCAGAGTCGTTTTATCGAAGAAATGATTTATCGTTTCTTTAAAATTCAATACACCCGTCAAGAGAATCCCACCCGACGAGCGAAGTACACCCATCGTGTGAAGTATGTCCGGCTTTTTTTTTTCCACATTTATATTTTTGTTCCGTTACGCGGGCCTCAAGTCGAAAGCCCTGGACCACCCCCGTAAATACGCCACTGTGTGATATCTAGTGATTTTTCATGAAATTTTAATCCGTAACTTGCATATTTAAATGTAAACGTGCATATTCAAAAACAAATACACATTTTGTGGCATATTACAGCATTTTTAAATGCATATTTTTTGGGATTTTTAGTGCATAATATAAATCCGTTCCCTACTCATGGCGTGTATACTCTATTGTCGACGTTTATTAGTATTTTGTGTATTTTCAAAAAAAAAAAAAAAATTCCGAAAAACGTATTTCAAGTACAAAATGCAAAATTTTTATTATAAAACGCAAAACGTATTACACAAACTAATTCAATCGAATCCCTGCCAATCCCTGTTTCCAGATATTGGGCATTCGGTATAAATACAAAAAAAAAAATCTAAGACTCCCCCACTAGCTCTAAGAACCGAAGCCACCCACCACCACTAGCACCAACACCATTTATCTCATCCGAGAAGCGAATCGTCGACGAAGGACGAACCTCCACCACCACCACCACCACCATCGCGCGGATTTATCATTTTACACCATACACACGTCACCTTTATATACATATTTATATTATAGATCTTCGTGTACGACGCAAAGTCTAATATAATATAATGTTATGAAATAAATATATGCGCGCGCGCGTGTGTGTGTGTGTGTGATGTTCACACACAGTTGTTCGCGTTGAATGGCGCGTGTGCACCCGTCCATTTGAACATACACGCGGCACGCGGACGGTTATAACATGCGAACACTGTCATTATCCTCCTTTTTGGCGACCAGTTTTGTCTGTGCAGCGACTTTTGGCCGCGGCGGTGCAAAACTTGGCCGCGACAAATCGTACGCGACGAATCGCACGCGCCATCACCGTGTTTCCTCCTAGCCGCCGTCGATCCCCTTAATTTTATTATTGTCACCGCGCGTTTATAATATAAACCAATATCAAGGGGAACAGCTGCGCAATGATTATCATAACTGCTAGCCGGGCGTTCGTTATCATCATGCGATCCGTTGTCTCAAGTCGTCACCGTTATTGTTACAGCCACCTGATGATGGTTTGGACGTTCGCGTTGTGGTTTGCGTTCGCCGCCTCGGCGCCGGCCGACACGGAAGCCGGTAAGTAACAAGCGGCTCTCATTACGGTATTATTATTATTAATTATTATTATAAATCGATATTTTCGTTTTTGTCGTTCGACCGAAGAAAAAAAATCTTGTTTTTCGCGACACGATTGTCGGAAAACAAAACGGTTTAACGTTTTACAGCTTAAGTGTATACCTTAGTATGAATAAAGTTCACTTCGTGAGTGAGAAGTACTAAAAAAAAAAAAAAAAACCGCTTAACAATCGGAACGTTCCGGAGTGCTGGAAATCGAAATAGTATATTGTGTGGCAAGGGCGGGAAGTGAGCGATTTGAATCGCGAGCGACGTGTCTTGCATTTCGCCCAAGACTGAAATTGTCTTCCCGCTCGAATCGCACATACTATTTTTTTTTTTGTCATATACTTATCGTACTCCTTGAACATTTTTCTTTTCCATGGAGCGGGCTGTCAAGTAGTCTTTTCCGCCCATTAAACGGATAATAGTCACTTTCGACCGCATCTACCCATATCGAAAATTAAACTTTCAATGCAAGTGTGACAAAATAGTATATTGTGTGGCAAGGGCGGGAAGTGAGCGATTTCAATCGCGGACGACGTATGCGGAACGAACCGCAAGCGTGTGTTGCATTTCGCCCAATACTGAAATCGTCTTCCCGCACGAGCCGCACTTACTATTTTTTGTCACACCTCATATATTTTTACAATATTCCTTGGACAACCTTTTTTGTTCCATGTTAGCGAGTTGTAAAGTAACTTCACCGCTTATCTTCATGTATTTATAATAATCCTTGGAGAACTTTCTTTCCCATGAAGCGGGCTGTAGTATTTTCCGCCCACTAAATGGATAATGGTGGTCACTTTCGACCGCATCTACCCGTATCGAAAATTAAACTTTCAATACAACTGTGACAAAAATACATTTCGGGCGGATTTAGGATTTTTTTTGGGTTAGGTGAATTCGAGTCCCGAGCTAACGAGGTGAATTTATAAACCGGTTAATTGAGTCCCGCTGATTTTAATTTGGTCGGTAAACTGAGTCCTAAAATATATTCATACGGTTTTTTTACCTGTTACTTTCAAACAAATTATTTTTATCTTTGGAAAATTCAGACTGTGTTAACTTGAACCTTATTAAAAACTACTACACGGAGAAAGAATGTTTTTTATCACAAGAAATGGAAAAATATCAGAATCAAACGGTGTTTGTCATACATTTTTTACCTGTCTAATATAAAATAATAGTTCAATTAATAGATGTAAGATAAAACTTAAAGTAAGTAGCGATTATGTTTAAAATAATATAAATAAAAAAACAGTTTGTAAAGTTAGTTGTAAACAAACTATATTTTTGAAAAAACTATAAACCCAACCTCCACGTGGACCTGGGTAATGCTAATAGATTATGCAATTCCTAATAATCAATTAAATTTCCAAGAAAATGAATAAAAGAACATTGATACTAAAAGCTCATGTTTTAGTTGTATCTTATTGGACTCAGTTTACGTACCGCCTTTTTAAAACCCGGACTCAGTTTACCTAATTATGTAGGTTTGGGGCTCAGTTTACCAACTTAGGGGGGTTTTTTTTTAACCGAGGGAAGAAGATGCGGGGTCAGAACTCTCGAGAACCTTCTCCACGTCCGTGTCGTCCGTATCGAGTTTTTTCGTCCGACTGTTTGCGTCTCTAAATCGCGTCTTAGTCGGCGGGTCGCGATTTTGTACGGAACGGCGTAAAGCATAAACAAAAAAAAAAAAACCAAAAAAAAAAAAAGATAATTGTAACTGTAGTTTAAATAAACAAACAAACAAAAAAAAAAAAAAATGCGTAATGACGTCGCATGACAATGGACAAATGAAGTTTTTTTTTTTTTCAACCTTCCGTTTTAAAAATCTCCAACACGTCATTGTCTGCAGATAATATTATTTATTGTAATTTTTGGAGATTGTAAGTACATCGAACGCCGCCGCCGTGATGTTTTTCCCGTCGCATACATTATAAACGTGACCTGGGGGTTTTTTTTTTTTCGTATTTACGTCAGTGATATTTTAATATTATTTATAACGTCCGTGTTGGTACGGACGAACGATTTTCAACGCATCAAACTGGAAAAATTACAGTTCAAGAGTAAAGATATTAATAAACGCTCGCGATATAATACAAGTAGCAGGGCCTATTTTTGTGTGTAATACGCCACACTGTGTGTAATACAAAATTCAATGTGTGTAATACGAAATTATAAAGTGTGTGTGTTGCTTGACTAATTTGTGACGAACTTTGTATTACTTTAATTAAAAGTGAATTAAAAATTATAATTTTTTTTAAATATTTTTTTGATAGAGTACCTATAAGACTATTTGTGTGTATAGCTTATATTCTAAGTATAACCATGATATTTTAATTTTGTATTTAACTCTGAGCCTTCGACTTCAAATATCAAAAATCTAAAAAAAATAATAATAATAAACAAATAAATGGATTTGATAAAAATGTTTTGAATGATTGATAAATGGTTAAAATAATAATAATAATTTCACACTTCTCTCGGCTTTCTACCCGTCGTTATACAAAAAAAGAGTGTAATACGAAAAGTGACAAAAAAAATAGGCACTGCAGCGGTTCACTCTGTCACCTCGTGTACCGGACGAATTGACAGCAACGGAAAAGCCGAACTACATAGAAATACGTAATTTTAACGCAGAAAAATCGAAACACAACGATAAGGCCCCGAAAACGCGTTTACCTTCTCATGTAGTGATACTTGATGACCACTACGATGACCACGGAATTGGCTACGGCCGCGACTATGAACAGGGGTATGTACATGCCGATCAGCAGTATGCTTCGGGTCTCGGTGAGCTTCATTTGTGACGACGAGAACTCGGCGATCAGCTCGTCGATGATCGCGGCCTGCCCCGCGTCGGGATTTCTCGTCCACATGACGTTGTCGTGCCGCACCACCGCCGTCGTATTGTTGAACATTTCCACCGCTCCGAACGTGTGTGACGACGTTAGGGGGTGTCGACCGTCGTCGTCCTTCGGTCGTCAACGATTGACGTCCGTCTCCACCGAGCTGGAACACGAACACGGGCGATAATTATTATTATTACGTAATAATCGAGGCTCGGAATTTTGTGCACAAAAAAAAAAAAAAAAAAAAAACAAAATAACAAAAACGACGAAAAATTATGGCGGCAGTCGTCATAGGCGGCGCGAGGATAGTTGTCAGGGGGGGAGGGGGTGCATAGTACACGTTGATTTTATACGAAATAACAGAAGGATGTTCTAAACAACTAAATTCAATGAAAATGCAATCGGAGAATTTAGAAAAGACGCCTAGGCGTTAACGCCAGGACACTTATATTATTTAAAAAATATACCCGTAGAACCCGTTTAAGACGCTCTCGCTAACTCTACGATTTCCCGGCTAACACGCTCATTTTTATGAGTCCCTTGATTTTGACAACACTTAACACGTAATCAACTCTGGATAATACGCTCTGTGTTCCCGGCTAATACGCTCGTCTTGTTAATGATGTTAACATAAAAATATGTATATTGTATGTACATATAATATACTTTGTATAACATTTAAAGAAATACCTCACTAATAATAACTATAACGAATAATGTACGTATTACTTGTACTTGACGATTAAATA
>JAIPRM010001844.1:21763-34450 GCA_025469315.1 Stegophylla sp. TES_Ste_2020
AATAGGGGGTAGCCATTTGAAAAAAGAAAGTTTGTATCTCCACAGGACACCCTTAAGGTGACATGAAAAAAATGAGTTATGAAAAATATTGGTTTTATAGTAACTTGAACATTCCGGAAAAAAAAAATCCCAAATTTTGTTGCATTTTTACGGCCAAAAATGGGGGTAAACACGCTTAAAAAATCACCCTGTATATGTCAAATTAACTTACTCTCAGTCGTTATATTGTCCACAATCGGTGTGACTGACGAGTCACGGTATCGAATGCAAACGGGTACGAAATGTACCCGGAAAAGTTCACCTCGCTTGATTGAAAAACGGGAAAAAGGGAAAACTCGGGTTCCGAGTGAGCACTAAGTAGAATTTTGGCATTTTTCGACAGCTCTAATCTAGCACCAAAAATATTAGCGGGTATATAACGGTAATTAGTGCTTTCGATGACTCTGCTGGATCGAAAAATAGAAACTGGGGTAACACGGGTTCGGGGTGAGCGCTAATTATATAATTTTGGTATTGTTCGAGAGTGCTAATTAATATCGGCGATATAACGTTAATTAGTGCTTCCCGTGATCCCGCTGGATCGAAAAATAGAAAAGGGGATAACACGGGTTCGGGGTGAGCGCTAATTATATGATTTTGGGATATTATTCGAGAGCACTAAATATTGGCAGTACAGCGGTAATCAGTAGTATGATGCACAACTATATATTTTCAAGTATCGACGACGTTTCGTTTTTGTATCGATATCATAGAGCGATATCGGAAAACAAACGATATCTCGATATCAAATCAAATAAGTTACTCGGGGACTGGTACTTTTTAGAATTTAAGGTTCCATTTCGAGTTGCAGTTTTGACTTTTTTTTCTTTTTGAAGGTTCTGGTTTTTAATTATTTGTTTAAAAGGTTCTGGTTCCATTAGCGCAATAATTAAAATAAGACATTTGGTGGGAGGGGCTAAAATGTTTATTCATTGATTCAGCCCCCTCAAAGTGCATAAACCTTAAGCAATTTTCAAAAAATCTGGAGGGCTATGAGTGGTTTTCCATTCAGTTGCGTCTATGTCTGGTTCCGGTTCCAATTTTCATTTTTGTTTTAAGGGTTCTTAGGTTCCAGAACCGGTTCTTGAAAATTATTCCAAAAAGTACATTTTAAGAATAAAAATAAAATTAATAGTTTTTGTAAAGTCCGATATTTTTCTTTTTAAAATAAGGGTTTCGGGATAGGTTTCCCGTTATTTGGAAACGTAAACATTCGGTTCCGGTTTGGTTCCCAATGTTTTAATGGTTTTTGGGTTTCAATTTTCAGTTCGGTTTCAGTCCCTATAGTTACTTTATACATATTTGTTATTTAGTCAATTGGTATTCGCTTAAAACATTTAATAAACTTGTTTATTTCGATTTTTGTACATTAAAAAAAAAAAAAATGGTTTTGATAATTAAAAAAAAGTACCTAAAATATCATATTCATAAATATAGATTTTTGAATTTCATACCTTTAATACTATGCCCTAATATTATTAGTTTATTATCAATATCTGTTATTAACCAAACAATACGAATAGTACTCGGTACTCATTAGCGTTATAACGACATGAGATATCGATTATTTCGGTAAACTAGCAATATCGATTCAGGAAAATTGGATCGACATTGAAGTACAATAATAAAATATCGTTGTGCTTCGCTGGTAATCAGTGCTTTCCGTGACCCAGGTTGACTTCACGCAACCTCGAACGAAAAAAAAAAACCCTCGACGTCAACGATTGCTTTACCGCGTTTTGAATGGTGATTTTAGCACTGGGCGAACACGATTATTGGCCGTACATCAAGAAACCGCATGACGCCGACGCGAAATTCCAGTCGCCCGTGGACATACTGACGAGATTCGCCGAGAGACGGTACTTGCCGTTTTTGCGCACCGACGGCTATTGGAATTTCGAGAGAGCCGACGTGGTGATCACTAATACCGGACACACAGGTACGTCGTAGTCGAGCACACGTCTTTACACCTAACTCCAAGGGTCCGGCAACCTTTTCTCATAGGCATGGCCGTATCTAGAATGAATTTTCGGAGAGGGTTTTACTATTATTTTTTCAATAAGAAATTTAACCATAAATTACGTATTGACAATATTTGATGTAAAATCAAAATAAAGAATTGTTTTAGATAGTTTCGGAAAGGGTGGGTAATACCAAGATCTCTCCCTGAAAACAGTCATGATCAGTAATTTTTTAAGATAATTAAAAAATGAAAGGCTTCGATCATCAATGGAAAATTGTCTACGAAACAAAAAAAAAAGTCTTTAGGTATGGCTGTATCTATAATAAATTTCACGGGGGGAGGGGTCGAATCTATAACAAAAATGATATAAATGAAAACTTGTATGTTATGATTAATGGTAATAACTAATAAGTAAAAATTTAGCGCAATTCTAAACGTAACATAAAAATTTTGAAGAGGGTTTAAACCCCGAAAACCACCCCCCCCCCTAGATACGGCCATGCTCATAGGAAAGAGTCAATTTTCTAAAAAATATTACAAAACCCCAAGATTTACTTTAATTAAGATTTAATGAGCCTCATATTTTGTACAAACGACCCTTTTTATTTATTTTTTTCTAGTCCTCAATATTTTCCATACTTGTGTTATTAAATCATTAATTATGTCATTATCGGGTTAGATACAATAATTATTATAAACTACGTAGTCTGAAGAATATTAATTTCATTGAAATTTTAAATATAGAAATAAAAATCTCAATGTTCATACGTATCCCGAAGAGCCGCTTGTGGCTCCGGAGTCGCAGGTTGCTGACCTCTGACCTAACCGATTCGATATTGTTCGGCAGTGACTTCTCTCTTAGGATACATATTTTAAAACGCGCGTTCTCAAAACGCTATAATTATTATCATTATTGATTTCAATATAATAAACGCGTATTCGAACATTTTCGAAAAAACGTTCTAGTGCGATTTATATAAAATATAGTTTCCAAACTAATTTCGTTTAGCTACTACAGCTGCGTTTCTCGACCTTTTTCCCATTCGCGTATCACTTGACCAGCTCTCTCCACTACTTCACGGACCCTCCCCCCCCAAATGTCGGGACAGGGATACTTGTTAGAAAATAGTTATGATAAGATGGTTTCAGACGAGGTGCATTCAGACGTACCAACGTCAACAATTACATTTTTATTCTAAATGAAAATAGTGCCAACAATATAGAAATAAAAAGAAATCATATTTTCTGACAACTACCCGGTTTCGCCAAAAGTCAACTCGTCGTATATTTTCACATAAGACAATAAAATAAGAATAGAAAAACATAAGAACACTTAAGATAAGAATTTACGGAATAAGTTTAATAATGCAAAATTTGAAAATATTCATTTTAATCAGCATTCAGCAAGTACCGTTATTATATATAACATTTGTATAAAATATCAAAAGTCAAAAAAATTTAATTTTAATCTTTGGGCTCGTTTTTTAGCACTTAATTTTTTGTAATCTGCATCCACAGATGATAAATGAACTCTTACTTTATAGTCTCTCTCCACCAATATAATGCTCGCGAACGGTAGCAGCACATTGAATGTTTTGTAGAAATAAACTCGATAGGTTAGCTCAAAAGGTGAAGAAGAATTATTTTTTCCAGAAACTCATATTATGAATTACAAGCCATTTAAATTGAATAGTATCAACAATTTTCATTTTTTCAGCTACTAAACTTTTTTTCCTCTAACCCCATAAATGGCCTTCTCGCGGATCCCTTAATGGTCCGCTTACCCTCGGTCGAGAAACGCTGGTTTAGCACGTCAAAATGCAATTTAAGTGTTTAAAGTCTAGAATAGTGATTTTCGAATTCGACAAATGAGTGTCAAGATTTAATACAAATGAAATCGCTTCGGAACACTAATGTAAATAATAATTATAGCGATAAATGACATTGTGACGCATTCTGCTAATCATAAACTGTTGGTTCGTTAAGTGGCTCCTACGCGATCGATATTATTGTCAATATTTGCATCGATAATATTGATCGTTTAAGAGGATTATATTATTGATTCGGACTGTCCGGGGGCGTATTTAGGGTTGTTGTTCAGGGGGGAGGGAGGCTAAAATGAAATCTGATTATATAATTCGCAATTAATGACGTTATTCATCTATTATAATATTATGTAATTATTGCGAGTGGGGGGGAGGGGGCTAAAACTACTCTCCGAAGGTGCTTAGCCCCCTTTAGCCCTCCCTTAAATACGCGCCTGGGAGATTGAAGTACGTAAACGCATATGTATGTCAATCTTAATAAAACTGTCAATACCTATTGTTATTGACAATAATATTGATATTATCGTATTATGGGCAACTTTACACGAAACAACAAAAACAGAAAATAGATTGATAGACAAAATAGACAGATATCTATTTTGGTACAGTCATTGTTACACACAACTGCTATGTTTGATTGATTAGTTTGCGTCAGGCTCGCCAACAATACCAAAGCTGTACCTTTTATCATGGGCGGGCCGTTACTGAAACACAAATACATATTTGAGCAGATGCACTTCCATTGGGGTAAAGACGAACGCGGAAGTGAACACGAAATTAACGGACACAAGTAAGCAGTAACAAGACTTAATATAATAATAACATGTTTGGCGAATGTACTTTTTGACATTTTTACCGATTCTTATTAACAAATCAGAATATAACAAACGTCATTGAAAAATGATGAAATTTAAAAATAAGAAATAATACAATTTTTTGGTATGAATTTTGCTGATTTTTGTATATCAAATTTGAAAATTTCGATTTTAAAACCCACAACACTAGTACTCATATTTTAAGTGACAGTCGAAAATTAAAAATCAGCTTAATATATTTCGTACCACGAGTATTCTTCGCTCCTCGGGTGGGATACTCTTGGTGGACGTGTTAATTATTAATGAAACGGTGAATCATTTATTTTAATAAAACGGTTAGAAGCGGAGATATATTTTTTTTTAACTATACGGAACTATTACGCTTTAACTATAACGCTTGTTTACAATTTTTCATCCTCAAAACAATAAAAGAAATTTACGGAGAATTTCGTACGGAAATTTTACGAAAAGAAATCTGCCATTGTTTGTTCATGAAGTTAGTCCCACCCTCACCTTAGTAAAATAATCCCGAAGTAATATATCCTATAGGACAAAGTGGGTGAAAATTTTTCAAAAATTACAATTTTGATTTGCAAATTCCACACAGTGCTGAAAAATTAATTGTAATTGATTTACTAAATACTGACATCAGTTCGGAACAGATCGGTCTGTGTGGAAAGAGGGGAGGGGTTTGAATGATAAAAATTTTAGAAAAAATTGCCAAAATTACAATTTTTATTTGCCACTTCCAAAAAGCGGCTTGCAATAATTATTTATACGATCGATTTGCTAAATACTGACGTCAGTTTGGAACGATCACCCAAAGTGAGGGGGGCTCTGTGAAGTCAGCTCGCTCAAAACGCAAAAATGACCTTGCGGTTTTGCTCGTGATTTGCAAATTCTAAAAAGCAATTTGGCAATTATTTGCTGTTAATTTGCTAAATATTTACATTACTTTGGGTTTATTTTACTCGGGTGACTTCATCGTGCCATTGGTCGTATATTTTCGATTTTGGCCCTCGGGTTCTTATTATTTTCGGACATTTGCAATCATCTGTCCCGAACAAACTATAAGAAATGTATATTATATTGTAATATGATACAATAATTGAAACGTGTACCTAATATTATGTTGTATTTAGTCGATTCCATTGTTTGTTTTTAACACTAGATACGCTATGGAAGTGCATATAGTACATTATAGAGCGGATTACGGAAACTTTGACAAGGCTACTAAATACGAGGACGGCTTATGTGTCGTCGCATTTTTCGGACAGGTAAATAATTTACAAAAATAATTTAAATGTAAATAATTTACAAAATTATTTTCTATGATTTTGTTCTAAACAAACGTAACGATGCTACAGTACTTACCGAATTATATTCCATCATATTATTATGTTACAATATACCACGCCGTCATAATATTATGTGTTTAATTTCTAGAATATATTTCGAATCCATCAAAAAGATACTTTGATTTCGCTCATTTATTTGTAGGTTAATATTTATCTATTAATTCTTTGATATATTTTATATTGATTTCCATCAATGTTTTTCTATTTCACTCATAATTATAAATTAATATTATTATTTTTATTTAATTCTTATGTAATACTTTTTAAAGTAGGTATATGATTATTATTTATTACTTTTAGTGGCGTAGTCAGGAAAATGTATTTTTTTTTGTCTTTTTTTTAAAAAAAAGTGAGGGAGGGTTTATTTGCAACTCCCACTTCAGGTGTCAGTATATTTTTTTTGTAAATGAATAAAGTAAATAATAATTAGGGCAGCTAATTAAACCGATACAGTCGTTACATGTTTTGTTGTTTGGTCAAAAAATAGCTTGTTTATATCATATAATGTTTTTTTACAGACCCAAAATTATATTTTGCATATTTTTGGGGGCTTTCATTTTTAGAACGTGTTTTAGAACTTGGTACACTTTAGATTCCGAGTGGAGCGTAGAAGCTAGTGTTTTAAAATGATACTTATTTATTTATTTTGTAATTGTATCTTTTAGTTTTTTTTCTGCGTATACTTTATCGTCCAGTAATAATTTTTTTTTTTCGTTTTAAATAATTTTTTTTTCTACTAACATTTGATTTTCTATTCTAAGTTAATAGTAGGATATAAAACTGGACGAGTAAAAAATAAATTTTTTCGTAGTAATAATAAACATTATATAATTTTTAACAAATATTTTCTCATATTATAAATTGAAGCTTAAAACTACACGAATTGCTTGGAATTGTTTGACGACTAACGTTTAAGTGTAAAAAATCAATTTGATAAAATATTATTTGCGTTTACGCTTTTTGTGATAATATGTTTTATAGATAACGCCAGAAGACAATCCGGAATTCAAATCGTTTGCGACAGATTTAAGACACATCACGCAACCTGGTTCTTCAATCGAACGAAGTTTTATAGAAGAGTTCTCCTGGTTGAAGGACACGGCTCTGAGACAACGTTATTTCACGTACGAGGGATCGTTGACGACCGAGCCGTTCGCTGAATGTGTCATTTGGATTGTTTTCACCGAGACGATCGGTATATCCAGACACCAGGTATGTGTGTGAAGAAAATCACTGATTACACTTAATAATTGAAAATATCATTTATTCGGTGGAGCAACTAGGGTGGGTTGGAGCTATAGCCCCTAAACACGTTTCGAGACCCTACCCCTCCAAAAAACAATTATCTCAGATTCTTGAATAATTGTAATTTTTCGACATTTTCGATATTTTTCTCGAAATTCGGTAAAAACTACCCAAAAACGTCTTTAAAACTATCTTTTTTTTTTTTTTTTTAATCCGAAATCTATGGAAATTGAAATATGCATTGACAATATAATATAAAAAGTGTTTTGATGGAAGAACATTAATAATATGTGAAAAATAATATTGTTTTTAATTTATTTCAAAATCTTTTTTTTTTTCATCAAATAACTCGAAATATAAAATTGGCAAAGTAAAAGTAGTTTTTGAGTAAAATAATTTGATTTGAATGAACTCGGCTTAGAATCGTTTTATTGAAGAAATTATTTGTCGTTTCTTTTAATATTCGATGCACCCTCTAAATGCATACCATCCGGGAAACAAAAAAAATACTCATGGTGCGAATATATATGGGCCGACTTTTTTAAATTTATTATGTTTGCTCAAAATTAATTTATTTTATTTCTTCATAATGGTTTACTTTTTCTTTCTATACACTATTAATACTCAATACCTATATTTATAAAAAATTAATTTGAGGGAAATGGGAAACTTTCGTAAGTTACGAAATTATTATCAACAACTTGTATACATTTTTAATAGGGGTTGTGGCCCCCCTCCCCAGATTTTTTAAACCTAGTTGCGCCATTGCATTTATTATAGTGTTTTATAAAAAAATAGAAAAAAAAAAAAAACGTTTTCTTTTGATTTGTGCAGTTAGCTCAATTCAGGCATTTACGTTCACTCGACGGCGAAGAGTTAGTAAACGGAAACGACCGAGAACTTCAACCGTTTAACAACAGAACAATTCTCTATGCATTCTGAGCCCGTCAAATGTAATTTTCTCCGTAGTAAAAATATATCATAAACTATATTATAAAATAATTTATTGCTGTTGCTGTTCAGCGTTATCGCGCCGAAATAGATTGTTTGTTTATTTTACTTGCGTTAAAAATAAATTATTGAGCCTAAGTGGTTTTTTTTTTCTTTTTTTATGATTTATTTCGAAACGATTTATAATGATATTATTTATAATGTGATGAAAAAAAACAAAAAACAAAAACTTATAAAAACAGTGTAAAACTTTTACATTCTAAATAGACTTACACTCGAAATCGATCAAATCACTTTCCTGTTGAAATTTAGTGGCGTAGTTACAAGGAGGGCTTATGAGTTTTGACCCTTAGAATCACCTCCCCCCCCCCATAAAAACAAAATTTATATTTATATTGTAAGAATGGCGAAATATTTGTTTTTTTCTTTTTATTATGAAAACGCTTTTTCGTATAGAAATACTTGTCGTACATTTTCATAGAGTAATTTTTTAGATCATATGATTTTTTTATTAATTTCCGTTTTAACTCCAAAATAAATTGCAAAAGAAACTTGAAATTTTCACCCATTACAAACAATAATAGACTGCGCGGGTTATTTGGATACTTCCTATTCCCAAAAGTTACATTGCTTAAGTCTTGGAAATGTCAAAAATAGCTTGTCACAGACGAATTTTGGATAGAGTACATATGTTATGTAACAATAATTGTTGAACATATCTATTCAATATAAAACAGACAACTATTGTTGTGTGCGATTAACTGAACTTCCGTTCGGAATCGTTTTACCGAAGAAACGATTTATTTTATGACCACCAAGTATTCCACCCGAGGAGCGAAGAATACCCAAGGTGTGAACTATACCGTAATTTTACGTCACAGTTCGTTGGTTTAATAAAATGACGAATTCGTTTTAGAATTATCGTCATTTAATAATTTTATATTTTTCATTGACTATTAAAACATTCAAACGAATTTTAATAGATACGTTTAAATGAGTTGGGGAAAAAAAAAAAATCATTAAGTCGATTTCGTTTCATATTTTTCACATTTTGTTTCAATATTTTAATCTATTAATGTAAACGTGGAAAACTGAATTAAAAATTAATTATGAATTTATGAATTTTCGGGCCACCTCCTCCCGGTAAAAAATCGTCACTACGCCACTGATGAAAAATTTCATCGTTTTCAACAAATCACCAGTAGTTCTTCACGTCGACTCTAACGACGATACTCAACAGTTTCCTCGTGAATTGTCCTCTGCGCGAAAAAGTGGTCTTGTTTGCAACAAATAAACGCAAACACCAATAACCAATGTTTATTTTTTTGTTTTTTTCGCTCTCGTTTTGCGAAGCTATAACCTTTCGTTTCCCCTCCCCCCTTTTTTTCTCCTCGTTTATTTATTTATTTATTTATTTATTTACACATTTCCTCAATATATTCTCGAAAACGTCACTCGTTTATTAATTATTTGCAAACGATTCGATTAATTTTTACGAGTCGGCCGATATTTATTTTATTTATTGACAAACGTTTAACGACGGTTGAATCCAGTGCTTGAATTTGGGGGGGGGAGTACCCTTTCTATTTTTTAAATATTTTTAGTTTTTAAAAAATCAACCACCGGTATATGAGATATTACATTGTTTATTGCTATTTTTATTTATTTTATTTTTTTTTGCGTTCCTCATCTAATTTTTTTTTTCCCCCAATTCAAGCACTGGTCGAATCTATGCGTCCTACCGAATACGCATACGGCGTATAATTTCCTCTCTTTAGAACACCAGTTATAATCCTTTTTCCTGTGTCACACAGCGAAAATTTTTTGAAAAAAAAAGAAATTATTATCATTAAAATATCCTATCACAAGTGTTTTAAATAAGGCTTCGTGCAATTAATACACTTGGCCGACGATCACGTTTTCCTCTCACCATTTGTACGCTAATTTTCACTTAGTTAATAACAATAATATTGTGCTATATTATACTGATAATACGGAAATTAATTTCATTGTATTTTTATCGTACCATATTATATTGTATTATCGCATCGATTGTATTTTTGTTATCTAATATTTTATTGTTTAAATTTATTTTAAGCTACTTTTACGCACTATTACAGAATATTGTATCCGTTTTATTTTATGAAATATATATATACATAAATGTATATATATATATATTATTATATTTTATTTTCAGTATTATTCGTCCGAATAAACCATTATTATTATTATTATTATTATTATTATTTAATTGTATTTGACAGGGTCAGTGTATTGAAGAACACGGGGAAAAAAAAACGTTGACTCCAAAATCCGCACAATTTTGGCAGGTGAAGACCGCACACTTTTTAAAATTGTCGTAACCTAGGGATGCAGGATTTAAAAAAATCATTAAAAATTTAACAATAACCGAAATATATTTCTTCGGTAGTAAAACGGAACAAATATTATACGGAATAGAAATCGTTTTCTTAAAAATTATACCAACAAAATAACAAATCTATTAATTCAAATACTATATCTTTATAGCAAAATAATTGTTTTGTTATGATTAATAATTGAGCTCAAGACTGTAATATTTAAATTACTTTCTGGCGTGTTGATTTTTGTTTTATATTTTTCTGACGAGTCAATTAATTTTAATAAATATTCATTGGCAGGTAAAAAGTTAATGGAATTCGAAATTATTTTTATATGTATATAAAAGATTCTGAACTGGAGTGAAGAAGTTTTTGTATGTTTCTCTTTCTGTTCACACTTTTTCGTATACACGGAAATACTTCTGTTAAAACTAAACAATATTATCCTTATAGTTCATTATCGCTTACACCTAAATAAATGTTCCAAAAAAAAAAAATTTCAAATTACAATAAAACGTAAACGTCAAATACAAAGGTACAAAAAGATAATTATTATATGATAAAAATGATATCATAGCATTTCCTAGAGTGTATCAGTAAAATAGTATTGCCTATCCCCCCCCCCAACTAACCGGCGGGTCCTCGCCGAGTATAAAAATAAAAGAACACGCCTTCAACGAACGCGTATAGGCAACATAACACGCGACTACTTGCCGGGTACAATAATAATATATAATAACAGAAAGCACAACACCACGCGATTCGCGATACAAAAATGTTGAGAAAGCAATTTTGGTGGCTCAATGCTGCTCGTGTATGAAAATACAATAATCCAATTACAAATGTTACGTTGGTGTATACGATGTACCTTATTTTTCAAATAATTCGCGATAATATCGACGGAGTTATAATAGCAAATTAAACTATAAAAAGCCGGACATACTTCGCACGATGGGTGTACTTCGCACGACGGGTGGTATTCTCTTGACGGGCGTATTAAATTTTAAAGAAACGATAAATCATTTCTTCAATAAAACGATTCTGAACGAGGGAAGTTAATAATATAAGAAAAAAAAATGTCCAAAATTTTTTTTTACATTTTCAAAATTTTCTTGCGCCAAAATCTTTTTTATAGGATTTTCTAACTAAGTTTAAACTTTCATAAAATTCTGATCAAAAAATGATGGTTTTCGAGTCGTTTTTGTCCAAATTTTGGTAGTTTTTCCCAAAAAAACATTGTGAAGAATTGAGAAATTCAAAAAATGACCTCTCTAAAGTACAATCTAGAGGCGAATCGGGTTTCAAAAATTTATTGATCGAAATTTTCGGACAAGTATTTCTATACGAAAAGTTGTACAGAGAAAAAAAAAAAAAAATAAAAAAATAAACATCATTGTAAAAACACTAGCTTCTTCACTTCGTTCAGAATCAAAAAAAATACGTTTTATTGATATTTTCGCAAACCGTTGTTTTTGAACCGTAGGCTTTCGACGTACAACTTGGTCATGAAGTTGTTGACCGTACACACGACTTCGCGCTTTTCCGACTCGTACGATTCCGCGTTCTTAGGATCGCCGTGAATTTTGTAGCGTTCCCACACCCGCATCTGATCGGTCTGATGATGCGCCGAAGACGTTTCGTACGCGGTGTCGTCCGGCTGGAAAAAACAAATAAAAAAAAAAAAAAAAAACCATACATACAAAAGAACGCAATGGGTGGGATACTCTTGGCGGGCGTGTTGAATTAAAAAAAAAAAAAGACAGATAATTTATTCAATAAAGCGATTCTGATAATATACAACAATATTAACTCTCAATATGTTTAAAGTAATGTATAAATATACATATAAATCACGTGAGAAAATCATGAAAATTCAGAAAATCAACACCTCCCCTCCCCGTTGTACATCCTTGGTCGGAAGTGTCATATATTTTAGATTCTGAACGCAGTGAAGAAGCTTATGTTTTTACAATGATGTTTATTTTTTTTTCTTCTCTGTAAACACTTTTTCGTATAGAACCACTGGTCCAAAAGTTTCGATCAGTAACTTAATAGATCCAAAATCGGATCTAGTTGGTACTTTTGAGAGGCCTTTTTTCAAATTTTTCAATATTTTTTTTAATAATG
>JAIPRM010001845.1:4720-21820 GCA_025469315.1 Stegophylla sp. TES_Ste_2020
GATATTGATCGAAACTTTTGGTCCAGTATTTCTATACGAAAAAGTGTTTACAGAAAGAGAAAAAAGAAAAAATAAACATCATTGTAAAATCATAAGCTTCTTCACTTCGTTCAGAATCTAAAATAAACTTAATAACTTTTAAGTAAAATTGTCTTGTATAATAAACAGAAGCTCCACTCATAATCGTTTTATTGAAGAAATAATTTATTGCTCATTGAAATTTAGCACATTTACTAAGTCCAATTGTACAACCAAGTTTTGGTTGTCTAGATACCCCTCCCCCCCCTTGAAACATATTTACAAAAATTTCATTTTTATTACAAGATTACAACATATATTAATTCAAAAACGTATCGTGATTAAAATAATATTTCACAATAAAACATAATATTTTAACATTGTACACTATTTGATGAAATATTTAACATTAGGTTATCATTAGGACATCCATTACAATTTATAATAAGCTAAAATATTAGAATTAAAGAGGAGACTGGGAAACAAGTTGATATTTACTCAACATCCAGATAAGTTACATTTTGTGAATCTGCAAGATTATTTTTAATTTCAAAGAAAGTCAAAGCATATTTCAAAACTTCACATTTTCGAATATTCGTCGCTAAATTTCAGTAATCTACTACTACGGATGACATCACAAAAAAGTGAACGTAGATAAAAGGCAATTCAATTTTGTTATATGAAACTTCTATTTAATGAATTCATATTATGTGTTAATTTACATTGATTATAATTTTTTATTTAAGTACTTGTAATTGTAATTTTTAGGAAGACACCCCCTTGAAAAAATCCTAATTATGCTATTAACCAATTCTCATCATAAGTAATAGGAGCGAAGAATACTGATGGGGCTAAGTATGAGCTTCATTTTGTAATATACATAATAATTCATGGAAAAAAAATGATTTAAATTCAAATAATTTATATAAATCCAAATTCATCATATAAAAAAGTTACTTTTAGTGAAAAAACCAACTAGCAGCATAGAAATATTTAAAAGGACTCACATCACTTTTGTAACAAAAATACCTTGTGGGAAAACTTTCTTTCCTAGAAAAACCAACTGAATGTATTCATTTATTTTTAATAAATAGAAGAAAATACTCTACACCCCACAGTCAACTCAGTTTTAAAATATTTTAATTTTAAACTACATAATGTCAATAAAAAAAAAACCTTTAGAAGTTTTTTTATTGTCATTATAATATGAAGTTATATCATCCAAATTTTAGAATGCTTATAATAATCGATTAATCAGCAACCCAACCATTTTTTTTTTGTTCAAAACAGCATTTGCATGAGTTTATAACCATAGAAGTGAAAATAAACTATTATATTATATTCATTTAAGACCAACATATCAGTCCCTGATAACACAAGAGTGTGGAACAAATTTTCTATTTTTTCCTTTTAATAACTAGTTGGCTCCAAGTCTTTTAAAGTACATGTATAATGATTGAATATACCTAAATGCCTTATAAGCTTTGGCTTTGATGTTTAAATTTTCTTGAAACTCAGTATCATCTTCCAAACCAGGCAATTGCTGTTCTTCTAAAATATTTTGTAATAAAATTTCATATAGTCTCGTAATGTCTTGAAGTTTCTTGGTTCCCTATGGTAAAATAATTACAAATAGACTGGTAAAAAAAAAAGAAAATAGTACATGCAATAATAATTTAAATTTTCTAGCAAGCACACTTTAATCAGGGGTAAATGTGCAACAATTGTGTAAATCTACAATATATTTTCCCACTATACTGTTATCAATGGTCTGGAAAAATTCTGTTCAGTAACCAGTAATATTTATATATTATATGATGTAGCTAGAGCTATGGACACCGGGGAATATTGTGTTTACAGACATGTAGTGAGCACTTGCTCAAAATGTATTATAATATCTGGGTACACTATATATTTTATTATATACACAGACGTATATTTATATAGTTTAGTTTTAAAAATGTAAAAACAACTTAGTGATTAGCAATGATGGTTTATGACTACAAATTAAATGTGGTTATAATATATCCCTATTGATGACTATCAACAGTTTCTGCGCCTGTCTTGGCACACATGCTACGCTCCTCTATTGCAGCGCTGTCGCTTGCTCAGCCCAATCTAAATCAAAAAAGCTAGTTCTGCAACACGGGGACGTTTTGGTTTGATAATCAGTAATTATCGATACCAATTACGATTACAGATATATATTTAATTGAGATACCAATAAATCTTATATTATCTAAAATTACCAGTAAAAATGACAAGTAATGAGACAACTGAAGGATAATGGCAACCACTAAAGCCAGATAACCAGGACATAATTACAAAATATAGTTTTACGCATGTGCATTGCATATTCGTGAAAACATTTCATCGGTGGTCTCCATAGCTCTAGCCATCACCTATATTATACACATTTTCTCTTTAATAAAAGAACATCAGGTTAGTAGTGTCAGTGCTAAATACAATGTTAAAGTTTACTTTTGAATTTCACAATAATAGTTTTTAAAGGAATTTAGTTTAATATTTTCGATCATATTCTAGTTATTAATAGTGTAAAAAACACTAGAACAAAAATAGTGCAGTCAAAATATGAAAAAAAGCTGGACATACTTCGCACGATGGGTGTAATTCGCACAACGGGTGGTATTCTCTTGAGGGGCGTATTAAATTTTAAAGAAAGGATAAATCATTTCTTCAGTAAAATGATTCTGAACGAAGGAAGTTAATAATATAACAAAAAAAAAAAAATGCAAAAATTCAGAGAGCTGGGCTGGAATTGAACCTGGTACTGTCGGCGTGCTAGGCCGGGTTCTTTACCACTAGGCCACAGCACATAACTATGTAGGTGAATTAGTAGATATGTAGTATAATAATTAATAACCAAAAATATTAAATTTTCAAAATAGAACAAAATAGATAGAAAACTATTGTTGCATGTGGATTTTAATTCCCACCATCGTATTCAGCGTTGAAAAATACATAAGATGCAATAAAACATTATCAACCTTAAGTAATTAAATGCATATAATATATAGATATTTCGCAATATCTGTCTATATTTTCTCCAATTTTTTTTCAATCAAACCCTTGTGAAATGTTTAATTATTCGTCCGTAAGAAATTTTATTACACCAAAATATTCGCAATGAAATTTTCTATCTAGGTACCAAATTTCAAAACAATCGGTTGAGCCAATTTTCTTATATGTACGTTAAGGTGCGTAATTTTAGGAAAAACTAACGAAATCCGTCAAATATCTAACTTCAAACGGGTATAAAAAAAAAAGTTTACTAATGATTTTTGAGATTTTTTCAGGTCAAGTAGACATATATGTCAGTGAGATCTTATTAAATTTTCAAGTCTTAATATCAAAAATTTTATTACATAAAAACTAAAAAAAAATGAGATATTTCCGAAATATTCAAAATACCGTACTCAACTCAAAATCAATCAAATCTTTTTGAAATTTTTATGACATGTTTTCGTAGCTATTTTTAGTGGTCGGTGAAAATTTCAAGTCTCTAGCTGCATTATTTTAGAAGTTATGTCAAAAAGTAATTTTCAGTTTTACGGAAATTTCAGTAATTGCATATTTTGCGGTTTTTCGTCAATTTGTCGACAGTTTTTCCCCGTTTTTGGAAAAGGTATTGAGAAATTGGAAAAATGACCTCTCTAAAGTACCATCTGGGTGTGATTCCGGTTCTATAGAGATACTAATCGAAACTTTCAGACAAGTATTTCTATACAAAAAGTGTTCACAGAAAGAGAAAAAAAAAAAAAAAACATCATTGTAAAATCATAAGCTTCTTCACTTCGTTAAGAATCTAAAATTCTAGTAAAAATATGTAAAGCATTATGCAGTACTGGGTATCTTTCAGGCATTTTTTTAGGTAATTTAAAACTGTATAGCAAGAGACCACTAATCCACTTTTGTAAAAAAAAAAAAAAGGTAACCTCTTTAAAGTTAATGGAAATAATTTAGAATTTTCAAATGTGAATACCAAATTAATTGTAAAATACTATTTTTGATACCATCAAATGATATGAATAACATATTATGATCTTACAATAGTTCCTTTTTTATCATCATTTTGCAACACACTTTCTATTAACAACAAATTACGTTGTATTGATCTTTCCAGACGAATAAATGCCAAATAAGTATGAAGATATTGTAATGATGATGTTGAAGCAGTTGAAGCACTATCCATTTTCTGAAATCAAAATTTAAATTAAACAATTTTTTATCAATAAAGGAAATAAAACATAAAACAAAATTCTTTTCACTTGTTCAGTTTTGATGTCATCTCTTATTGCAAGCATGGCATCTTTGCAATCCATCAAATGCTGTTCTAGTGAATCACTTTTTTCGGCTAAAGTTGTACATTTGTCTAACATACTATTGAAATCGCGGTTTGCTAATAAGAAAGTCCTAACACGTGAATTCTTAACAGGCACTGTACGATTTCTCCAAGTCACTTCGCTCAATGAGTCTCTAGTTTGTGCCATCAAAGTCTAAATAAATATATAATTATTTAAGCAATTAAAGAAATTTAAATTACTAAGATAAGCTAACATCTAAAGTGACTAATAAATCCCCTTGAGCTTGATTACGTAAATGTAATAGCTGATTAACGTCTGTTTCGTTGCCAATGTTATATGCACAAAATCGTAAGCTTGGCTCTAATTCTTCATAACGATTTCTATATAAAATAGCATCCTCTTCATTTAGAGCAGATGCTAATTTTTCATAAATCATTCTAAAAAAAAAAAAAAATAAATAAATAAATTTTCAAAAAGAATGATTTATACATTACAATAAAATTGTCAATACTTAAATATTTTGAAAATTTAAATTTTTTTAGTTTAAACACTTTTTTTCAACAACTACTATTATATTGATTATTTGTTTAATTAAAACCAAAATGTACTACTTACTGAGCTTTTTTTAAATTCTCTATTGCTGGCTTCCATTCTTGTAATTCAAACTGCAGCATTCCTTCACACCAAGCTACATATGCTTGAGTTTCCAATTGAGTACGTGCATCAAATTTATCACACTAAAAATTGTTATTTTTAACAAAACAGAAAAAAAATGGAATTTCTATTCATAAAATATACATAGTATTAATTATTTTGAATTTTATTTATTAAGTTTATAATTTGGTCTACAATGTGTAAATTGTATAATACAATAAACTTAAATTTCAAAAAATAATATTTATACAAGGTAAAATTATCAAATATTTTTTTTTAATGAAAATAATATACCTCACAAAGTTTTTGAAGTTGTAAGGCAAAACTAGCAGCTTTTCTTAATCTTGATACCAAATGAAATTTTTTTCTTGGTTCTGTATTTGCTTCAACCCGTAATTGCATTGCATAACTCCATGCTCTTTCAGCCAACATTAATGGAATAAATACAGCTCTATGGCATAATAATAATTACAGTAATATGTGTTTTAATAAAAAATATAATATGTTACCTTTCGTCTGTAAGATTGACTTCTGTAATATTTTTTTTACGGAAATGTCTTCTATCTCCTTGTTGCAAGTGCATAACTTTGCGCAAACGTCTAATACGCCTAGTACAATAACCTCTGTAAATATAAATAATTAAGCATATATACACTAAAAAAACATAAATACTTATGCCAAGGAATTATAGATAATCTAAATATTTACCTATATCTTTGATAATCATTGTGCCTTAAACCATGCTGTTGTTGAGCTTCCTTGATGATTTTTAGTACTGTTAAAATTTTACTAAGGAATATTTAAAATAATTAATATGAGTTTTAACTTTTCATTTGATATTATATTAAAAATGTGCTAATGTATTATAAATTTATATACATATAAGATAAATTTTGTATAATTGTATAGTCAAATACACTTACTGCGATGCCGTATATAATGATATTCTGAGTATGATTCCAAGCAATGTATTTGGTTGGTTTTATATGTTATGTGTAGTATTTTTATTCATATATAACGATATCGGTTATAACAAATAATCTAGACATAGTGATGTTATTTTGAAACAAAAATTGATTTTTATAATCGCTTATAGTGGTTAATAATATGTATATTGTGTAGTAAATTTGATTTTGTTCTAAGTGATTAGTCTTATGAAATTGTATTTAAAGTACTGTCTATTCCGGAAATGTATTTTAATATTGATCAGCCTACTTTTTTTCGGTAAATACTGATATATACCAGAAGTATCAATGGCATTAAACAATATTTCTAATTTTGTTAAAAATCTTATAAAAATTATAAACAAACTACTATAATTGATTACTTTTCAAACAAATTGTAAACATATACTATATATAATATGTACTTTTATTAAAAATTATAAATATCTTGAATGTTAAAATACGTCATCTTAAATAAAATTATACAGTAAAAAATTTATCAATAAATCAATTTTTCAAAAAAATCAAGTTATTTTTTATGATCCAGATATAATAAAGTTCGGTTATATCAATCAGATTCTCTACATTCCTTGAAGATTGTAATAAGCGAATTCGACTGAATTTGCAATATTTATTTGTATACCATAATCATAACCAGAGGCGGCTTATATCCACGCAAAAGCTTCAGTCACCTAATCCTTGTTACACCTCAGATCATTGTTATTAAGAAACACATTTATGAAATAGAATCATATTATATCAAAGAATAGTTTGAAAAATTATTTAGACTATTTAAAGGTAGGTTCATCAAGTTTCAAGAAGAAGTATTATCATTTTAAGATCCTAAGCAAAGCGAAGAAGCTTGTGTTTTTATAATGATGTTTATTTTATTAATTAATTTATTTTTTTTTCTGTAAACTATTTTTGTATAGAAATACTTAGCCAAGTCTCAACCAACAATTTTTAAAAACAGGATTTGTCTCTAGAATATACTGATATGTAGAGAGGTCATTTTTTGGAATTTTTCTATTTTATATAGTGAAAAACTACTCAAAATTTGACAAAAAAAGACTTGGAAACCATAACTTTTTTAAACTAACTTAATGAAAATTTAAACATAGATAGCCAAAAATATGAGAAATATTTTGACACCAAAATGTTTAGAAAATGCAAAAAAAATATTTTGGGCATTTTTTCTAACACTTTTTTACTTTTTTTTCTCATTAAATCTTTTTTTCTTTTCTTTATTTATTAGATAAAAAAGTTAAATAAAGCAAAGATTAGTAAATTTAAGTACCTAAAGTAAAGTAAAGTAAACCAAATATAATTATAGACAAGAAAACTGGACAAACTTAGCACCTCGAGTCAGACAGTGTTGAAAATAATGACTATTATTTACTAGGCAAATTTATTTTATAATATTTTTATAATAATATTTAATTTATTATAATATTAACTTCCTTCATTCAAAATTGTATTATTGAAGAAAACATTTTTTGCTACTTTAAAATTCTACATAACTAAAAAAGTATTTTACCCGAGGAGCAAAGAATACACGTGGTGAGAATTATATCTGACTTTCTTGTCTATACTTTACTTCATTTTATTTTATTAAATATCTACTTTACTTATCTTTGCTTTATTTTACTATATGTTACATTTTAAACTCATAAATCAAAACAAAATTATACCTAGCATAAATAATATTTACTCTTAATAAATAGATTATAAATTAAACTATTTGTTGAAAAAGGATACTTTCCACAGAAAATATGGGAATTTTCTTTTCATCATTTTCTGATACGTTCTCCTTATTACTTTCGCTGGTTAAAATCTGGTTCGACATAGTATCTAATTGTATAGTGACAATTATTAAATAGTCTTAAACAAAAATCTCAGTAATGGTATTTTTATTTAAAATATTAAAATTAAAATAAATAATCACCAATTAGAATTTAATATTCTGGCAAATGAATTTGTTCCAACACGATAAGACTTTATATAACACAAATCACAATAAACACGTTGACAACTTTCAAATTACATAAATAACCTACACGGTGTATTTGAGAAAAGAGAAGTAAATAGACTAGACTCCACTACTTACAATTCACAAGGTAGTTAAAGTACTATATTAGACAATAAAAAAGAAAAAAAAATGATAAAATCTAAACACTACAACGTGTTAAAAATTGATATCACAAATTATAGAACCAATGCTGCACGATCAGGCCCATACTCAGATAATATAGTGTGTATCATGAATATATATGTCGTATGGTGTGTAACCGTGATTACTACCTTGTATACATAGATAATAATATTATTATTATCCTTAGATCCATGGAAGCCATGCTTAGATCTAAGATCTTGCTACTGGGAACATAGACATAATAATACGTATTTTATGTCTATGGCTGGGAAGCATAGATATATAAAACTACTTTATAATATAGTTTTATAATAATATATCTATGCTGGGAAGCCATAAGATAATATATTATCTTAGTTCATGTAGGAATACGGTCTTGTATACAAGACCGTGTGTGGGAAGCAGCTGCTGCTCTCCTATCATAGTTTCATTTTCTTTTTTAATCTTTTATTCAATTTTGTTATCACATAGCAATATTTATCAATTTAATTTAATAAATAGTTAACACTATTATTCTTATATGTTAATTCAAATTTATTTCGTAATTCATAATATTGAAATAATGTTCATTCAAATTTTGCGATAAAACTGTTAGCGTTAAAATCGTCATCAGAAGGTATTGTCTCTATTAGGTGACATACACCAATGTGTATTAAAAATATAGTGAAAAATACTTGTTTGTGTTGTCTTTAATAGGTCAATGAATGTTTCCAATTATGTTCTTGACAAGATGGCAAAAACGATTGTTTTTGAAAAAACTGAATTGTTTGTCATTGAGTTATAGCGATTGTGATTGTATTAGAGCACATTCTACAATATCTCATGAATCAGTACTTCCAACTCAAGCACAGGTTGTAATATGTGGTGCAGGATTAGTGGCCAATTCAGTGGCCTACCATTTAGTTGAAAATGGTTGGTCAGATATTGTTCTTATAGATCAGGGAACGTATGTATCTTATTTAATGTAATGTTAAATGTTATTAAACTTGAACTATTAATTAGGCCATGTGGAGGAACATCACATTTCGGTTCAGGAACTCTGGGTTTATTTAAACCAATTGCTGAACGCAACATTATTATGCATAGTATTAAATTATATAGACAGTTGGAAGCTAAAGGCTATGATATTGGTATGCTATTTACCCCATCATTTAATTTATTATTGTTTAATCTTTTGTTTGTGCATTTAGGTTTAAAGCAATGTGGTAGTTTAAATTTAGCTCAGACCAAAGATAGAATGATAGCATTGAAACGGAGAATTGCATATAATTCACCTACTGGATTACATTGTGAAGTAAACTAATTTGTTATTTATTTAAGCTTTTGGCTTTTATCAATTTATTTGAATTTTAGATGCTGGGAAAAAATGAGCTTAAAAGATTACACCCATTTTTGAATACTGATGACTTGGAAGGTGGTGTGTGGGTACCTGAAGATGGAGTTGCAAACCCACAAGCTATTTGTAAATCATTGGCCAAATTAGCTACCGAAGGTGGTGCTCACTATGTAACTAACTGCCTCATTAAAAAAGTAGTTACTGAAGAAGATCGAATTAAAGGCGTACATACCAGCAAAGGGTTCATTTATTGTGAATATTTTGTTAATTGTGCAGGAATGGTAATATTATTGTTTTATTAATATCAAGTTAAATATTTATATTAACTATAAGTACCTATATATCAAAATTATTTAAAAAGTTTATAAGTAATTATTGATGAAATATAATTATAATGATTGGAACTTAAATGTCCTTAGAAATTTAATTACTTTTCGTACTTCATTTGAATCACTCTTTGTTAAAAAAGGTTATATGTTTCAACTGGTGAAGTTTCAGGAAATGATAAAAAACTGCATAACTTCCAAAGTTTGGTAACTATGTATATGGTAGGTACACCGTATTCTATCAAGTTTTGATCTTCCAAAAATATTTGATTCAAGTTTATACAAATTTAAAATTCTTTCACATCTGCCTTTTAACTAAAATCAGAAAAATGGTATATAAAATTTATGTACCATTTTTTGTTATTATTTAATAATAACAAATATACATTAATATATATTTTTTAATTAAAACAGTATATTAAGGTATTGAAAACTACACATCATCTTTGAGGTAGTCAGCAACAATACTTTTACATATTATGTCAAGGTGTATTAAATCTGTATTCATTTAGAATATATCTGGGTTTTCTGTTATTTGTATAAAGGTCCATCATTAAATTATTATTATTATATATATTTCAGTGCTGCTCAGATGTGTGATCTACCGAAATGTGTCTACTCGAGTTTATGATGTACCTAGTAGTATGTAGACCGCATACAAAAAAAAAAAAAAAAACAGGAAACTTGGAATCACGTTAAATAATAAAAAAAAATTATTGATTTACTCTCAAAAATATGACCTTTTGAAAAAATGCTTGTGCGGCTATTACTCGTATGCCCATTTGCTTTTCAAAACTCTAACTACTTGATTCGCAAGTGAGTGTCATACCCTTGCACTTTTTTTTTAAATTGTTATCAACCCTCAAATTGCTGTGAAACCTGGGGATATTTTAGTTTGATAATCGGTAATTATAGATAAGTTCTTGAGTTACTAAATACTACGTATATAATTGGAAATATTTATAAATTCAACGTGGTTTATATACATTATGTTATATTATGTCCATATAAAATATTTAACTGTAATATTTATATTTCATTTAACCTATAACCTGTGTCACTTATTACCAAGGTTTATAGATACTACTTAGTATCTATAAACCTTGACTTGTTACTACCGGTGATATTAAAATGTGCAATGATAGTAGATCACACATCTGAACAGCATCTATATTTCAATGGATCATGGGCTAATTAAAATACATTTTTATTTTTTGTACATAAAAATACAATTATTTATATAACATGAATATTGATGAATATTGTTAATAAAAATAAACATTTAATTTTGATATAATTTAAACATTAAACAAGGAACTAAAAATTGAAATATGTATTTTACATAAATATTCTATTCACATAGTATATTTCTATTAAACTCTTATTATTGTCAATCTATAGTAACATTTTCATAAAATTTGTATTAAGAAGACATTTTTAAAGCCATTTGTTTTATACATTTTGAGAGGTTTTCCTAAAGTCTGAGAAAACTATTAAAAATTTTCGAAAAATTATCTCTTAAGAGTACTATTTAGAGGCAAGTTCTGATTAAAATTATGTAGTATTTATATGATAAATTATAGTACTTAAACTTTTATTAAGTAGTTAAACCAGAGTGTGGTTTTGTTGAAAAATTAAATGCATATTTGATTTTTTTTCTTATCTAAGTTACAGTTAAAGTTGTATTTTGACAGGAGGAGAGGGGGTGGCAAAACTATACCTTTGACTCTTTGGAATAGAGATTAATAATTATTATTTTTATTTCAGTGGGCTAGAGAAGTAGGGAATTTATGTTCTCCTAAAGTCCGAGTACCAGTATATCCTGCCGAACATTTTTATGTTACAACTAATCCACTTCCAGGAATTGGTGTTGATTTACCATGTATTAGAGATTTTGATTCTCATATATATGCCAGAGAGTATAATTCTGGATTCTTAGTTGGTGGATTTGAAAAAGTTGCTAAACCAGCTTTTCTTAATATGAAATTAATACCTCCGGATTGGAAAAAAGACATGCCTATAGATTGGAAACATTTTAGTAAGTAAATCAAATTAGTATTATCTATATAAGATATTACTTATTAAATGTATTTCAGTACCTTATTGGGAAAAAGCCATGTCTAGAATTCCAATTCTTAAGGATGCTGTTTATCCGTCATTAGCTAATTCTCCAGACACTTTCACACCAAATGGAAAATGGATTTTAGGAGAAACACCAGAAGTAAATTATTATTATGTTATTTTACACTTATAAATATTAAATCTATTCCATAAATAATATTTCTTGATTTATTACAGTTTTCATACAATTTGAATTGTATTATTTTTTGTGCCTGCCATTATTCTTAAATATTTGTAACATGAAATTTACTTATTTAAGTATTATTTTCAAAACTAACTATTGTTGCTAATGTATTACATAAATTTGGAGAGAAAACCCCATAAATATATGTAGAGTCAGGTACATTAAGTTTATTTAGACTCATTAGGTCATAAGGTCTTAATTTACAGAATGTTGTGCTAAAGGCAACAAAAGTAATTCTATTCAGGAAATGATTCTTATTAATTTCACCATACTCGATGAAATTCTCTCCAAAAATTGTTTGTAATAATACAATCCTAAATCGAAATCATATATTTCTTGTATTTATTCAAAAACATTACATAAATACACAATTTTTTTAAATTTTAATAATTTTAAAATCAAATTAATGAATAATTGAATTATTATTTTGTTTATTATAAATCAAATATGTATTCAATATAGATGTACAATGTTTAATCTTTCAAAGTATAGAAAATGTTTTTAACTTCCATATAATTGTATGAAATGGCAAAATTAAAGTTGTTGAATTATTATTATTATAAACACACCTTTACACATAGTTTATAAGCACTCTTTTGTTTTCTAATTTGTCTCTCCAATTTTCTGTTGAGTATCATAGCCTTTTATTTTTGTATTTCTCATAATTTTAGCTTGTGAATTGGTACTACAAAATTACAGAATTGTATTTAAAAATTATGGTTAGTACAATATTTACAATAGTGTATAATTGAAATTAAATTATTTTTTGTATGTTTTTAAAATGTAAAATGAATTAGAAATTAATTTAAACATTTATTAATTTTTTTTTGCTTTTTTCTATGTAGTGCTGCTTGGCAATTGTTTCCTCTAAAGTATTGATCAAAGTTCGGGCTTGCATTTTTTACTTAGTTGAATTTCCTAAAACTAAGCAGTTAACTAAGTAAAAATATATTTATTGTATTCAAATATATACTAGTGTCATAAATGGTAAACATTAAACATTCATATATTCATAGCATATTAAATACTATGCAGTCTGTAAAGAGCATACTCATATTTTGACTAATTATTTGTGTATAAGCAAAAATTGTATACTTATACGTCTAATGTGTTTATATACTATTTAATTATTGTAACTTTTTTTTATTTATCGTTCACACAGATTGCAAGTTTGAAAATAATAATAATAAAAAAAATACTCATTTTAAATGATTTAACAATTTTATAGATTGACAATTACTTTGTAGCTGTTGGGATGAATGGCAATCCATTACAAGGAGCTGGAGGAATTGGAAAAGCAATGGCTGAATGGATAATAGAAGGAAAACCCACCCAAGAACACTTAGCATTTGATGTACAACGGTTTTTGGATCTTCATAATAATAGAATGTATTTACAAGAACGTACAAAGGAAATAGTTGGCAGGTTATTAAAAGTATTTAAATTAGTAATTTGTTTTTACAAAACAAGTTTAATTGTTTTTTAGAATTTTAATAATTAATTCATCATTAGTTAATTAAAAGTTTAAATACTCCGAAAAAATTTCATGAGAAAATTTAAATTACTAAACATTTTTCATGCTACTGTTATACTATTAATAAAATAAAAAAAACCAGACATACTTCACACTATTGGTAATCTTTGCTCCTTGGGTTGGAAATTCTTAGTAGGTATATTGCATTTAAAGGAAGCAATAAATCATTTCTTCAATAAAATAATTCTTAGCAGAGCATATAGAATACTAATAACTGTGGATTAGGTAATATTTAATAAATGTTTTTAATTGAATGTTCGATAATTGTGTGTTTGATAGGTAATAAATGTCTTTATGAAAATACTTCAAGCAATAAAAATTTATTTTTACAAATTCATAAAAACCATCAATAAACATTTAATTGGCATTTTGTTGTTTTTATGGATATATTTGGGTTTTGAACTATTTATAGATTTCACAATTATTTTTTAATAATACAGTCAAATAAAATCCACTATATTTTTTCAAATATCCCATGATCATCCAATACTATTATTTAATAACAAAGTAATCCATATCCATTTTTAATTGTAGTACCTATTTAATATTAATAGTTAATTTTCTAATTTTTATTTGATCAAAACCTTGTAAAATTTTTAAATATTCGTCCGAAAAAATTTTCCTCTTCCAAAATATTTGCAATGCAATACTTCATCTATGTACGATTTTACATGAAGATCAGCAGAACCAATTATTATTATATGCGTTCAAGCATGTAATTTTATGTAAAACTAATGAATTTCACCAAATTGCTAACTTTAAATGGTTATGAAATAAAATTTGACTTATGGTTTTCAAGATTTTTTGAATACCATTAGTACACATATGAGAATAATTTTATCATATTTTCAGGTCTTAAGATTCAGACATTAATTATATGAAATATAAACTAACAAAACACGAGAAATTTCAAATTTTTTCAAAGCGCGCAGCTCAAAACTGGTTGAATGTTTTTGAAAATTTTATTAGGTACGCCTGTGACTTTTTTGGTAGTTAGTGAAAGCTTCAACTTTTTAGCTTCACTAATTTTGAGATTATTCTAAAAAACTAAAACTGAATTTATGAAAATTCAAGTTATGACAAATTTTATAGTACTTTATAGTTTTTGTCAATTTTTGAGTAGTTTTCTATTATGCATAGAAAAACTATTGAGAAATGTGAAAAATAACCTCTCAAAAGTACCATCTGGGTAAGATTTTGGATCTGTAAAGTAACTGATTGAAACTTTTGAACAAGTATTTCTATACGAAAAAGTGTTTACAGAAGAAATAAATAGAAAAACAGTGTGTAGGTACTTTGCTCGTTGGGGTGTTCTTCGCACGTCGGGTGGAATATTCTTGACAGGTGTATTGCATTTTAAAGAAATTATAAATCATTTCTTCAATAAAATGATTCTGAACGAAGAAAGTTAATAATATAAAAAACGAGAACATTTTCGCGCATGCTCCACCATAAAACCAAACTATAACAATACTACAAGCTCTGTACACATGTTATAAAGAGTGAGTGAAATTCATAAATCATTAGTGTTATATATGTACCTAAATTATACATATTATATGCCTAAATATGGGTATCATCAAGGTCCAATAATTAAATAAATAAAATAATTCATTTTATTTGTGAATATCATGTTATTATTTACACTGAATAGTATGTAACTATTTATTAATAAATATGTAAGCACGAATTACCCCTTAAAGACAATAATTAACATAGTCTATAAATAATAAAAAATACTTATGATGGAGGAAATACTATTGCAAAAACAAATTATTACATTTACACTGCGGCCCATGAGAGATCAGTATCGCTCTTCGACCAAAACTCGTCCGATCCGCGCATCCCCCACTCATCGTCCCACTAGCTGTATTCCGGTGACGGATGACAGCGTTTCGGTAATGGTCGACAACGCTTAACAATATACACCGTGGGTTGAAAAAAAACTGTATGTAACTGTTGACGTAATGCTGTAGCCTATAGTGACTGTTTTTTTTAATTTTCAAATAGTTTTTAACATTTTGTAAATACAATTTCTTATTTTCAAATAGTTTTTATTGTAAGTAAGTGACGTGTTTCTATGTATTAAAATTGCCTATACAATTACATAATTAAAAAAAAATTGTTTTTTATACCTTTGACATGTATGTATTAAAAATTTTTATACAATAATAATAATAAAAGAAATATTAACAATATCTGTATATACACGCTTTCTGTATATACGTCGCAGCGCGCCACTAATGCGGCATATAGTGGGGGAATTCAAGTTCCTACCATCGCTGTCTATATATATATATATATATATATATATATATATATGTATATGTATATATATGTATATGTATAATATATATCTGTAGCGACAGACTAGCAGTCAACGCGTCGAATAATACATTAGATAAAATAAGCGAAAACGCTACCTTTGTCTGTACTTTCTCCAATTTTTTGTTGTTAAACCGTTGTAAAATGTTTAATTCTTTGTTCGCTCAAAATTTTATTACACCAAAATATTCACTATAAAAATCTCTATTTAGGCACCAAGTTTCAAAAAAATTGGTGGTGCCAATTTTTTTTTATGTATGTTAAAGTGTGTAATTTTAGGTAAAACTAATGATAATTAGACATATATATCAGTGAGATCATATTCAATTTTCAAACAATTTTCAAATCTTAATATTAAAAATCGAAAATTGTATTACATAAAAATTAATAAAAAATAAGGAATTTCCGAAATTTTAAAAATGCAGTACTTAACTCAAAATTAATCAAATAATTGATTAAATCTTTTTAAAAATTTTATGAAATGTTCTTGTGACTATTTTTAGTAACTGGTGAAAGTTTCAATTCCCTAGCTGTATTATTTTTGAAGACATGTTAAAAAGCAACTATCAATTTTACGGAAATTCTAGTAATTGCATATTTTGCCGTTTTTTGTAATTTTTTCTACAGATTTTCCCTGTCTTAGAAAAAGTATTGAGGAATTTGAAAAATGACCTCTCTAAAGTACTATCTGGGTGTGATTTTGGATCTATGAAGTTACTGATTGAAACTGTTGGACAAGTATTTCTATGTGAAAATATATATATTATAATATATTGAATATATTATAAAAATTAAAAATAAACATTGTAAAAACATTCCCTTCACACTTAGAATCTAAAAGCTGTGTTTAAGTAATAATTTTAAATAATATATTCTTTATCATTTATCTTATTTGCATAGGTGAACTTTTCTTATTTTTTAGATTCTGAACGAAGTGAAGAAGCTTTTGTTTTTACTGTGATATTTATTTCTTTTTTCTTCCTCTGTAAACATATTTTCATATAGAAATACTTGTTCAAAAGTTTCAATCAGTAACTTTATAGATCCAAAATCACACCCAGATGATAGTTACATTCTATTCAGTGTATATAATTACATTATAATATTCACTAATAAAATGAACTATTTTATTTATTTATTTATTTAATTATTGAGTCTTGGTGATGCTCATATTTAGACAT
>JAIPRM010001846.1:0-34416 GCA_025469315.1 Stegophylla sp. TES_Ste_2020
TTTCTTATATTATTAATTTCCTTTGTTCAGAATCGTTTTACTGAAGAAATGATTTATCGTTTCTTTAAAATTTAATACGCCCGTCAAGAGAATACCACCCGTCGTGCGAAGTATGTCCGGCTTTTTTATTATTCTATCTGTAAACACATTTTGTATAGAAATACTTATCCAAAATTATGATCCTAGTTTTTAGAATCAAAATGTACATGTAGATTATACTTTTATAGGTTATTTTTCAAAATTCTCAATATTTTTCAAAAATTGAGGAAAACAACATAAAATTTAACAAAACTGCCTTTGAAACTTTTTTTTTTATCCAAATTTTATGACAATTTTAAGATAGATACTAGATAAACAATAATATGAGTATAAAAACTTTTTTCTCATCAATTTTTTTCCTATCCTCAGTTAATAATGGAATAATAAAATTGGATGAGTAAAAAATAAAAAAAATTTATAACAATAACAAACTACGAAAATTTTAAATAAAATTGTTTCGAATAAACTGAAGCTTCGCACAGAATCGTTTTATTGAAGAAATAATTTTCATTTTCTTAACATTTCAATACACTCACCAAGTGTAAATATCCTATCCAAGAATCAAAGAATACCCACAGTACTAATTTTGTCCGGCTTTATTTTTAATAAAATATTAACACGTATAGATGTAACAATTTATATAGGCAATAATTGTTATTTTTTCAAAAATACATAAATTTAATGAAGTGTGTCGCCATTTTAATGGATCTAAATTAGGGTGTCCCCGTATATAAAATTATGAGAACCACTGGTCTTAATGTTAACTTGAAAATAATGATTAAATATTTACCAAATTCAATTATTGGCTTGCCATTTTTAAGCGGTACTGGAATAGCATGTGATTTCTTAATACTATCCTCTAGAAATAAATATTTAATTGAGAGTGAAAACATATTACACATACTATAAGTATTTATGAACTATATATTTAATTCATTTTACGGAATATATGAAAAAAACACAATATTATATGCATATTACAGCATGATAATTTTGTACTTACCAGTTGAAGCAGAAGAAGGTGTTATATTAAGTTCTGAAGGAGAATGTTCGTGACTACTATTCTTACATTTGTTGCATGGTATTTCTAATGCCTTTGCGATATCTATAAATATATATATTGAAAAATAATTAATACCTTATTATTCATAAGTAAATTAATTCAAAATATATTATATTTACCTTCAGCCAAATTTTTTTCTGATGTATCATGAGGGATTAGACTAGAAATATCTGCTAAGAATTGTAAACCATCATGCTCAAGTAGTCTTTCGTCACTGAAAATTTATTAATATTTGCATTATTAATTCTGTTGAACAATTTTTTCATTATAATTGAAATGTTTTTTTGAAAAAAAAAATTATTAAGAACCAAAAGTAGTGTATCTCTAACTATAAGTTTCAACCCATAATTGATGAAACTGTGAATAGGCTTAAAGGGGGGGGGGAGGAAAATCCATTCAAATTCCTCAGATTTTTAAGATTCTTATAGACTATTTACCGTTAGCTACCATTTAGGGGTTAAACTAAAAAAAAATATATTTCATCTCAATATTAAAATTTTTTTTTTATTTTCATTATTCCACTACACCATGTGGCTGAGAATTTGTCTTAAGAGTCAATAATATAGTTTAAGACATATAATATTTATATGTTTTGTATTTCAACTACAATACAAAAAATTGTGAATCACAGAATTAAGTATGAGTTATCGTAACACAATACTTATATTGAAGACTTCAAAATTCCTCTTGTTCAGTAATGCCCTACCTGTAACCGGCGCACTACATGTAGCCTACGAAGGAATTCTAAGTCAGTGGTTTTCAAACTAAGGGGTCATGAATGACAGTATGGGGGTCGCCTAGTTAATGAACAAAATTATTTTATTTGAAAACAAACTAAATTTTATTATTAGTTTTGTACAATGACATTATGTGTAATGTATGTAATGTAATATTCTTTTATAACAGATTTTTTTTAATATGTGAATTATGGCACATTTTTTGTATTTTAAAAATTTTGATTTATTTTTAAATTATACTAACCCATCTATCACAGTTATTTCCATAAAAAAACATACAATCATACAATGTAATTTAACTTAAAAAATATGAGAATGCTGTTTTATATTGTGATAGCGGTAGTATAAAATGTAAGTAAAACAATCTCATTACGAAATTAAGGGGTCCTGCACTTGAAAAAAAAAACAAAAATTGGGGATCCTGAATATAAAAAGTTTGAAAACTACTGTTTTTAGTGGCTCGTTAAACATTTCTAAACGAAAATAAAATATTTCAAGAGGTGTATTATTTTTTGAGACATTAAGATAAAATATAGCTGTCTTATTTCCACCATAACATGTCCTAAAGCAAAAAAAAAAAAAAAAAAAAGAAAAAAATAGTCTTCATAAGAAAATTTTTAATGAAATTTTAAAATTTTATTTTGTATCACTTTTTTCGAAATTCATCAGAACAAAACAAATTAGTTTTCAACTCAATTTGTACAAGTTGAACTCGTATTGACATATAAAACCGATTTTCAAATAAGGGGACCAATTTGTTTTGTAGTTTAACAACTGAAAATCGTTCAGTGTACACGAATATCTTTTAAAATTTTGGAAGTTATCAAAATTTCTAAAGTCACTACATTCAATATGATAAACAAATAATTTTAATTTTGCATGAAATGCTCTAATATAACTTTATATATTGAACATATACTTTTCTGGTTCTTGTAATTTAAAATTTAAAATATTTAAATGTGTTGATAAGTCAGTAATAATCTTAATTTCCTTAGCCAATAATTAATATTTAAATTCAAAAATTGGTATTTAACTTAAGTACAGTAATTTATACACTTATATTAAAAATATCTCAATCAGTCATATTTTTAATAACTCAAAAAATATAAGAATAATAACCATCATAATTATTTTTTGTATTTTTATATTTGGTGGCCTACTCAATAAAAATTTTTTTATAATGTGGCTTGCCAAATAAAAAACGTTGGACATTACTGTTTTAGTTAATTTCCAACAATAATAAAACTAAGGCATTATATAGAATCCCTAAAAAATATTCAAAATACTTGTGAAGTTTATTAGTGGATTCTTCCGATTCTTTTTCAATGGTGCCCATTGGAGAAACCGTTGGTTTTTTAAAAGATTCTTTCATAGCATAAATAGCTGAAGCAGCTTCTCTTGCTTGTGTATCTTCATAGATTGCTTGTGATATAGCTTTCTTTTGTTCCTCTTTATCACAATGATCATTTGAAATTCCAGAGGGACTGCCTGGAATAGTTTCTTCACAGAAAAGCACTTTATTTACATCAAGTTCAGGATTGCAAAAACGATTACTAGTACTAGGCACAGAAGTTTCATAATAATGGTTACTTTGGCTGGAAATTGGTCCGCTGTCACAAATATTATCTTTGATGTTGCTATCAGCATTATTTTCATCAAATAAACAAATTTTACTAGTACTGGGTGAATAAGTATCAATAGTGGAACTTTTCACCAAATGAGGTTGTCTATGGTCGAAGAAACTATTATTAGTGCCATATTTAGGGTAATTATCATAAAAATAGTCTTTACTGAAGCTTGGTTGTTTAATTGAATCAAAGAAATCTTTGCTTGTACTTGGTTTATGGATATCATATTCTAAATTTTTTGGATTACTTTCTATAACTAAAGCGTTATTTAAAGTTTCTTCGTTTACTATTTCTTCCCTACATTGTAATTTAGCAAGAATTTCTTTTTCCTGATAATCTCTTATTTCTTCATATTCACAGTCCACCTCTTCATGTTTTTTATTATATGATGTCTCATAAATACAAAGCTTAACTGCAGATTCAGTATTTATTGTATTATCAGTTGTGGGTGGTTTTGAAATTGAATTTATTTCAAAATCTGGTTCTGCAATATAATCATTATTGTCAATAAAAGGTTCTGTTTGTGTTGTCTGGTTTTCATATTGTAAACCATACATTTGAAAACTTTGAATATGTTCATTTTGAATACTTTCACTACAAGAGACTGTACTTTCATCTTCAATATCTTTTAGTATTGGTGTATTCCTTTGTACTCTGTATAAGTTATTGAAATCTAAATCTATACAAGGCAATTCATTGATGCTTGGTGGTAAAAGAAGAGGCGTCTGTATTAGTGTTTGTTCAGATTTGTCATTAGAAAAATAATTTTCTCCCCCCATTATTATTTGATTAGTACCCATATGATAATCATTTTCTATTTTATAATTTTCAGCTATCACTAGTTTTGATTCGTCGTCATCATCATCATCATCATCATCATCATCATCATCGTCATCATCATCGTCATCAAAATCATCGTCATCAAAATCATCGTCATCATCATCATCGTCATCGTCATCGTCATCATCATCATCGTCATCATCTGCAATAATATCATTGATTTTATTTGGTTCTGACATACTAAAAATAATGCTAGGTGGATATTCATGATTCAGCTTCAGAATTGTATCATTGACATTCGGTAGCTCAACAGATGACGCAATGCTGTATAATTTTTCGTCATCACCATCATCTTCTGCAATAATTTCATTGATTTCATTTTGTTCTGGTCTATTAAAAATAATGCTAGGTGGCTCAAAGCTGCACAACTGTGGTGAGTTAATATTTTTAGTTATTTTTTGGCGATTATCTACAATTACGGAAGGAATATTTTCAAAATCACATGGCTCAGGTTCTGTAGATACATAAACGTCTCTTTTAACTGGTGTTAGAATTTCTGTTTCAACTTGATGATCAAACATAGATTTGGTGCTATGTTTAAGATCTATAATAGAGGTGTTTAATGATATTGGCATTAATCCTTTCATTTCTGATCTTAATTTATTTAAGTCGAAATCAGTTCTAGATAATTTTATTTCATTAGATTGATCTAATGAACTACTTCCTTTTTTTATTTGAAATTGACCATCTTTTTCAGAGGATGCCTTACAGAAGTTAACATCTATAATATTATGCTCAACAGAAAGTGTTTGAGATTCAACATAAATTTTGTCATCAGAACTTTTTTGTGTTTCCGAAATTGAATGCTGTTGATGATAATTATTTTCAGATTTCTCTTTAAATGATAAGTTATGAACTATATTAGGTTCATTTTGAATATCTATATCTGCTCTACTCATTACATCAACATTTTCATTAATTAAATTGTTATTTTGAATGTTGGATAGTGGTGGCATGTCTAAATTACATTTAAATGGTGGTTCAAGAGTAACTTGTTCACAAATGTCAGTTTCTACGGATTTATTAGCATGATCTTTAATCCCACACAACTTTAGATTTTTAGGTACATTTCGCTGCATAAGTACTTTTTTACTAGGATAAGTTTTTAAAAGCATCTTTTTTTGGTTATCAGAATCTGAAGTTTCTGATTTTGTATCAATGTTTGGTTTAGTTTTTATGGGATGAACTGAATTTTGGCTTCTCTTATTTCGCTTTGCTGATTCTATATTTCCAATATCTTCACTTTCTGAATCAGAGTTATCTACAAATTATAAAATATAATTAAGTACTTTTCAGACACATTATATGACAATGCATATTATTCTTTTAACAATAGTTGAACGGTTAACTTACACATTAATGATAACAAGCGATCATTTAGAGTACGTGTTCTTGTAGGTCTAATGTTACTAGAAGGTAACGTTTTTCGATTTGAATTAGACAATCTTGGAGTAATTGACTGTTTTGTTCTGTTAGTTGGAGCCGTTTTTTTCATGTCAACATTCTTTGTCTGAAATAAAATGCAGATTTTAGTAGAAAAATAAGAAATTATATATAAGTATAATATCCCATTATATGTTTTAGATTCTGAATGAAGTGAAGAAGCTAGTGTTTTTACAATGATGTTTATTTATTTTTTTTTTTCTGTGTACAACTTTTCGTATAGAAATACTTGTCCAAAAGTTTCGATCAATAATTTTTTGAAACCAGATTTGCTTCTAAATTGTACTTTAAAGAGGGCATTTTTTGAATTTCTCAATTTTTCAATTTTTTTTTTTGGAAAAAACTACCCAAAATTTGACAAAAACGACTCGGAAACCAAAAGTTTTTGATCCGAATTTTATAAAAATTTAGACATAGATAGAAAATCCTATAAAAGAGATTTTGGCGCAAGAAAATTTAGAAAATGTGAAAAAAAAATTTGTTCATTTTTTGAAATTTTTTTTTTTCTTATATTATTAACTTCCTTTGTTCAAAATCGTTTTACTGAAGAAATGATTTATCGTTTCTTTAAAATTTGATACGCCCGTCAAAAGAATACCACCTGTTGTACGAAGTACACCCATCGTGCGAAGTATGTCCGCTTTTTTTTTATTAATATAACTACTTATTCAAAATATTAACGAAAATGTAATAATAATAAAAGTGATATAACTTAAATGAATAAAAATATAATTATATACACAATATAAGTTTAATTTTACATTATTACTATCATATGTACCAAATAGAAGTTAACATTGCATGTAATGAACATTACATAACATAACATATTTTTAAAACTTAATATTAAAAATGTTAATACCTAGTGATTAAAGAAGTTCTGACAATTCTTTATTAATGAAAAAAGTAATTTTTATAAAACAGGTATTTTGAAAATTATAATAACAAAAAGGAATCGGAATTAAATTGTTAAAGTGTATTGATTAATAATTGGTATAATTGTGATTTTTAATTAGTTTAAAATATCAGTTAATGGTTTTAATTAGAGCAGAAAAATACATGCTATTGTATCTTTTTATCGGTTAACCAAAAAATAGTTTTTTGGTCAATGTGTTTTCATAATTCTAGTCTGTAAAAAAATTGTATTATAAATATATATATATATAGTTTCAAAATAAGATCTTAAATAGTTCCTGCAATAAAATAATTTAATTTGAGAAATTTCAATAAAAAAAAAGAAATAAAGAGAAATTAGCTAAGCATGTATTATAAAATGTTCACATATTATGACATAATTACAACAATATTATAACATAACACAATAATATATTATAATTGTTATTATTTTTTGGGCCTAAAATTTTCTCATCTAAGTCTATGTATTTATTTATACAAATGAATATTTGTAATTTAAACTATATAACATACTTCATTTTTCAGTTTACTGGCCTCATCAAGATCTGGGTCTCGTGCAGAATCCTTCAACTTTAATGCAGTACGGGAACATTCTACCCATTCATCATAACGAGAATTCCATCCTTTGTAATGTACCAAGTATTTTAATACCCCTTCGACCTCGCCAACTTTTAAAACCTGTGAACAAATTAATTAACTTTTTATATTAGTTGTACTATATCATATATATATATATATATATATATATATATACAATATACCATATTATACATAGTCACTGATCAGTGGAGGGTGGTAGGGGCATCCACACACTCCGTTAGCAGTATCATAGTGTATAAATTAAATTTTTTGTATAAGTTGTAAGAAAATGGACAATCAGCCAAACGGCCGAGTGTCAGAAAACGCCTGAATCAGTGGCGCGTATGAGGGGGTTCATCTGGAGTAGCATCATCTACCCCTCAAATTTTGGGTGGGTGCTTGTGTTGGGTAATTGGGTAAATATTTTATAATATGGTATAACTGATAACAATACTACAAACTATTACAATGAGAAACAATAGTAAATAATAAATGTAGACAAGACACAAGAGAATATAGTATTTGAAATATTCAGTATTATTAATTTATCTTTTCTTGTTAAGTTTTCAGTCAGTTATAATACCACAATAATAATAATACAGTATATATGATATAATTTCGTTAGTTTCTCAAATACATGACATTCAATCTATACTAATTTTATTCAAATTAGTCGAGGTGTGTTCTTGGCGTAAATTCAAAATAAAAAAATGTATGAGAAAAAATTAAAAATATATTAATTGAATATACGCCAAGAACAATCCTCGACTAATTTTAATAAAATTAGCATAGATTGAATGTCATGTATTTGAGAAACTAACGAAATTATATCATATCTACTGTATTATTATTATTGTGGTATTTTAACTGACTAAATACTTAACATAAAAAGATAAATTAATAATACTGAATATATATTTATAATTTTTTCTCATCATTATTTTTATTTTAGTTCTAGTAAAATTGTCATTTTTAACTTTTATTTATTTATAAGACAAAAAAAGAAAAGTAAAGTAAAGTTTTACTAAGATAAGTCATATAATACAATGTGAACCAAATAAAAATAAATTAAAGTAAAAAGAAGCCAAGCAAAAAATGTATAAAAAAAAGCCGCACATACTTTGTACCATGAGTAATCTGTGCTCTTCGGGTCAGATATTCTTGGTGGGGTTGGCGGTGAATTGTTTGCGAACAATTGATCGCGAGTATGTAAAGTTGTGAAAATCCATAAAATGATAAATAGATTTGGCAAGCTCAAAACATTATTATATATAAATTAGTTTTTATTTTGGCGATCAATTGCACCTACGATCAATTGTGTCCACGATCAATTCACCGGCGATCAATTGTTCGCGATCAATTCACCGGATACCCTTGGTGGGTATGTTAAAAATGACGACTGTTATTGTTCTTCATAATATTAACTTCTTTCGTTCAGAATCCTCTTACTGAAAAAACGATGTATTGTTTCTTTAAATAATACACACCCTTCAAGTGTATCTGACCGAAATAGCGAAGAAGATTCATGGTGCGAAGTATGTACGGCTTTCTTGTCTATACTTTACTTTACTTTACTTTTATCATTTAAACCATAAAATTGCTATAACCAATATCCAAAAGTAAAGTAAAGTATAAAAAACAGAGCTGGACATACTTCGCACCACGGATATTCTTCACTCCCTCTAATCAGATACTCTTGGTGGGTATATAGAATTTTAAAGAAACGATAAATTATTTCTTCAACAAGCCGATTCTAAACGAAGGAAGTAGAAATATAAAGAATAATAATAGTCATCATTTTCAATACACCCACCAAGAATATCTGACCTGCAGAGTGATGAATATCTGTGATGTGATGTATGTCCGGATTTCTTGTCTATACTTTAATATTTATATGACTTTACTTTTTTCTATCTAATAAATAAAGAAAAGAAAAAAAATTAATGAGAAAAAATATTTCAAAATAATTTATTTATACATTTTCAAAATTTTCTTATGCCATAACAATTTTTGTATTATTGTAGATCTACATATAAATTTTCATAAAGTTTGTATCAAAATAAGACAATTTCTAAGTCTTTTTTGTGAAATATTGGTAGGTTTTACAAAAAAAAAAAAATTGAAGAATTGAGTATTTGAAAAAATGACCTCTTTGAAGTCTAGACCTCTAGAAAAAAATCTGGTTTAAAAAAGTTGCTGATCAAGACTTATTGACAAGTAGATCCATATGAAAATGTATACATAGAAAAAAAAAACATTTTACAAACACTAGCATCTTCACTCTGTTCAGAAAATAAAATTTTGAGAAAAGAGAGTTTTTGTCTAATTTTAGGAAGTTTTTCTTAAATTTTAGAAAAACTATTGAGAAATTCAAAAAATAACCTTCTATTCTTACTTTCTTCAATGAAATTGTGATTCAAAAAGTGGCTGATCGAAACTTTTAGTCAAACATTTTTATACAAAAACGTGTACACATAAGAAAAAAAATAAAAATCATTGTAGTCAAAAGTAGAACTCAAAAGTAGAACCAAATTTAACAAGCTACCCCAATTCAAATTTCTGTGTGAGCCATTGGCCTGAATGCCAACAAATGGACAAGTTTGAATCAACATCGTTTGGTTTTGTCCATTTTTCCAGCAGAATTAAGTAAATTGGTCATTTTCCAGGAATTTATTAAAGTAACCAAAAACTATTTTAATTATTTATTATAATGTATTAAAAACAATTCTGACACGTTGAATTAAATGTATTCATTCAGGTAACAATTATTTATGACTACCGTAGCTAGAAATGTTAGAATGGGGAGATACAAAATAAAACATACAATGCACCCCAAAAGCGCAACTAGGTTGGGGATTAAAAGACTAATCCCCACTAAAACCACTCATAGTCCCACCAGATCTTTTGAAAGTTGCATAAGGTTAATGTAATTTGCGGGGGATATATCAATAAATAAACATTTTTACCCCCTTCCCCCAGAAAAAAAAAATAATAGTAAAAATATTTTGTCATAATTGCGCTATTGATGCACCAATTTTTTTTATTTAGCTATTTTCGTCTAAGATGGTAATGTTTTTATAAATTTAATTAAATGTATAAAAATGTTTTTAGATTCTGAACGAAGTGAAAAAGCTAGTGTTTTTACAATGATATTATTTTTTTCTGTAAACACTCTTTCTTATAGAAATACTTGTCCAAAAGTCTCGATCAGCACCTTTTTGAAACCAGATTTGACTCTAGTTGGTAGGTACTTTAGAGGGGTTAGATTTTGAATAACTCTGTTCTTAAATTTTTTGGGGAAAAACTACACAAAACTTGACAAAAAAAGACTTGGAAACATTTTGGCGCAAAAATTATTTGGATTTTTCAAATACTTTTTATTCTCATTAATTATTTTTTCCATTTTTTATTTATTTGACAAAAAAAAAAGTAAAATAAAGTATATACAAGGAAGCCGGACATACTTCGCACCAAAGATATTCTTCGCTCTTCGGGTCAGATACTCCTGGTGAGTGTGTTCTAATTAAGACTATTTTTGCTCTTTATATTATTAATCCTTCATTCAGAATCGTCTTATTAAAGAAATGATTAAATTTTTTCTTTAAAATTCTTCACACCCACTAAGAGTATCTGACCCAAGAAGCGATAAATATCTGTGGTGTGAAGTATGTCTTTTTAGTATTGGCTTTTAAGAACCATTCAATAATTTTTGTTTCGTTTACAATGTATTATATGAATGTATATTTCCTAACATAAAGCAAATTTATTATAGTATATGATAGGATATATAAAATCAAAGACACTGTCAGCAGCGACAGGGATAATAGAAACAAAAAAAAATGTATCAAAGGCTTGGTTCAATAATATATGTCAGGAAGCACTACAGAGAAGAAACATTGCTCGCGAAGAATGGTTAAAGGATACGAACAACAAGACGAAAAAACGAGGTTTATCACACGACGAAAGGAAACAAATAACATTTTAAGATCCGAGAAAAGAAAATTCGTACGTAACTTAATAGAAAAGGCAGAACAAGAATTTAAAGCAAATAAAACACGTGATATGTATAAGACTATTAAGAATTTAAGTGGGGATTTCAAAAGAAACGAACGTTTTATTAGAGATTGTAGTGGATCTTTGGTCACTACAGATGAAGATATAGCTAAGGAATGGGAGAAATATTTTGACGAGCTACTTAACTGCAAAGAACCAGACGAATTGTTCACGTTTGACCTAAGAAATATAAACGACCAAGAATACCTAGAGCCAACCCTAGAAGAAATTGACTTACAAATAAAGAATCAAAAACAATATGGCTCCAGGCGAAGATGGTCTCCAGGCTGAATTGCTTAAAAAAGGAGGAGAGGACGTGACACAATGGATCTGGCAAGTGATTAAAAAAGTGTGAGTAACGGAAGAATTTCCAGAAGATTGTAAAACGTCCCTAATATGCCTGATACACAAAAAAGGTGACAAGCAAGACGCAATAATTATAGGGGAATAGCGCTATTAAATGTGGCATATAAAGTTTTCTCAAATTGTATTCTAATAAGAATAAAGGAAAAAGCAAAACAGACAATTGGTGAGTATCAAGGGGGTCTTAGACTGAGAAAGTCAACGGTGGACCAAATATTTATTATTAGACAGCTATACCAAAAGACATGGGAATTTGATAAAGAGATACATACATCATTCGTTGAATTCAAAAAAGCATACGATAGTATTCATAGGGAAAGTCTCATAAATATATTGAAAGAGTTCAAATTCCCCCAAAAGTTGATCAATTTAGTCTCAATCAGCTTCATGGAAACCATAGTCAAAATAAAAGTCAGAAATACCAAGTCGGATCCGATTACAGTAAAATCAGGACTTAGACAAGGTGATTCCATCTCACCTATTCTCTTCAACCTGGTTTTGGAAAAAGTAATGAGAGATAAAGATTAAATCCCACGAAGGAATAAAACTCCAGAACTCAGCTATTCCCTTATTGGCATATGCCGATAATATAGTGCTGATGGACGAATCTCAAGATGGAGTAAAACGGCTCTGTGAAAGACTCAATAACGCAACCCAAAAAGTAGGACTACAAATTAATGAACAAAAAACTGAATATATGATTTTTGGTAGACAAAATTGGATAGATCCCGTTTTGGAAGTGGGTCATTTTAAATTTAAGAGAGTTAATTTTTTCAAATATCTGGGCTCAATTGTGAGTGAAAAAAATGATGTCACCAAAGAAGTAGCTGTGAGAATCCATGCGGGAAATAGAACTTATTATGGTTTGGCAAATCTATTAGGTTCTAGATCATTATCAAGAAAGATAAAGGGACTTTTGTACACCAGCCTAATACGACCAGTGATTTTGTACGGATTGGAAACTTGGGCACTAAGGAAATCAGATGAAAATAAGTTTTTAATTTTAGAAAGGAAAATATTTGGTTCAATAAAAGACGACATCACGGGAGAGTGGAGAAGAAGGAAGAATAGAGAGCTACAAGAAATTTTTAATGAAAATAATATAGCAGAGACTGTCAAGAAAAGAAGGTTGCGATGGGCAGGACATGCAATGCGGAGCCAGAACTCCCTATTAAGGATGGTGCTGGAACAGAATCCAGTAGGAAAAAGGCCTTTGGAAAGACCAAAATTGAGATGGGAAAATATAGTTAAGGATGTAGAAGATTTAGGAGGCGGAGCAAATTGGAAGAATTTGGCGATGGATAGAGATGGCTGGAGAAATGGTTGTGAGACGGGATGGTCCTAGCAGCCGTTTAACCCAAAAAGAAAAGGAAGGATATCCATTACAGTATTCAATTACATAATACTTACAAGCACACATAATCAAATCTTGCAATAAAACAAGTTGTAAATATAAATAAACAAACATATAAAATGTATTTTAATGAATAATGACCTTTTTTTTTCTATCCTTGTTATAGAACAATAAATATTGGTCAAGGAGCAGGCCCGTGCCCTCCCCCTGAATACGCCTCTGATTTATGACATTAATTATTAAAATCAGTTTACGGATCTAATTATGAATTCATGAGTATCTTGGTCCATGTTTATAGTGACTTAATTAATAAATAATAATGAATAATCGTTACTATTGAAATTTACATATACCAGTAAATAAGTATTTTTAATCCATCCCTCCGTTCATGCAGACTGCATCTGAGCTTGGTTATATATTATAAAATATTTATGGTTATTTAATATAGGGCCATTCAAAAATAGCACCGGATTTAAATAGTGTACTATTTTTCATGGTTGTCATGGTTATCATTTTAATCATTTACTTGTTTTTTCATAAGTAGTAAATATGTACCCAGAATTGAACTATGCCTCTGGGATGCCAGGAAAGCAGCGTTGAGCCACTGACATTTTCCCTTAAAGGCCACTTATAAAAATCACAACTGCTTCTAATTATTTACTACAGATTACATTATTTCAATTTTTAATCAATAATATTTGGTTGTATAGTAATTTATCAATACACTGATAATTCCGTTTTTTTTTTTTTTTTTTAAATATTGCTGAATTCTACAAATGGTTTTATCTCATGGGCAAATAATACATTTGAAAATTATGATATTGACTTAGTTATAGAAAATATTCTTTCAAATATTGGAATTCAAAAAAAATAAATAAATAAATAATTAATAGAAATTGTGATAAAAATTATGTTCAATGTCCAGGAAAAAAATTTGAAATCAATGATCATGATGTATAACATTGAATATAGTTAGTACAAAGCCAGAAATATGGTTTTAAAAAACACTTAAAGACAAAATTGTCAAAGTACTGCATTAGTCAAACTATAGAATAGAATAGACTATAGAATGTTAAGTGTTTTTGCTAAAATACGAGCTTTCTGACATTGCTTCTAAATGAGGTAATTTAAGATTAAAATTTAATAAAAAGATATTACCAAGTCTTATTCAAGTAATGATTACTTCAGCATATTAAAACAATTTGATTATATCATGTAAATATATTTCCCCTATATTATGTACCTAAACTGATTGCGAAAGAAGCTTTTCCGCATAAACTTACATAAAAACTAGTTTGATAAATCATAGGAAAATTTAGTCCAGGATTGATAATGAATCTAAATAAAGTTTTTTTAGTATACAATTTATTTGAAGATATCCTACATGAAGTATCCCAACATACTAGTGTTAAAAAAATATTTTATGGTATAAATAAATATAATTGATAATATTTTGGTGTTTTAATGATGTACTTTTATTGAAAACTAATAAATATAATATTATTTTACTGATTTAAGTTGTAATATTTAAATGATATAAATAAGTCTGGCGTACAATTAACATTATAATTAATTATTATTTATGTTAATTTAATTGTTAAATTACTAAATTACGGAAAAATTGTTGAAGCAAAAATTTTGATTTATTTTTCAAATTTTTGTAGGGTGCCACTATAAAATATTATCCTCTGGGCCGTCACAGAGAACTAGTCCAACCCGAGATACATCACTCAAAAAATCTAGAGATATATCTATAAAAATCTAGATATACCAAAATGACCCTACGAAAACACATATATTCATTTATAATTCTACTTGATACAAAAGCTACCCTATATTTTATTTTATATGCATTAGATAATATATATTTAATTTTAAATAGATTTTCTTCGCATTCGAAAAATCTATTGAGAACAGTTTATAATGATATCTCTAATCAGAAAATAAATAGTTCATAAAAATGTATTTAGCACCCAACAAGAATGGCTTTCATTCGAATTCGTTGCTATTCTAGAATGACCCTCTATTATAGACAAATTTGTCACATACATTATATAGATTGAGAAATGTTCAAAGTTCGAGTCTTGTTAATCAAATGATAACAGTATTAAAAATATAAATAAGTAAAGAACATCAGATTTTATTAAATAGTTGCACACTAAAACATTGAATGAATTTCATTGACATATGTTTTAGGTAAAATGTATATGTTTAGTTGATATATTTACTAACCTTTGCCTCGTATGTTATGGTATTATCTCCATAATATACTATTATATCATCACCAACACTAATCTCTGAAGATGGATCTTTTAATGGTAATTCAACTCCACTACTTCTAAATTAAGTAATAATAATGTATAATATTTAATATTACATTCAAATCTTAAAAATGTTAATTACTCAACATACATTGAAGTACTCATAAAGTCATTTGATATTAATTTATCTTCTTTCTTTTTCCTTGTAGGTTTTACTGGTGTATCTTCTAATTTTTTAGTTTTCTTTTCATTTTCCGCATGTAATCCACTGGGCCCAGGTAGCATCAAAGTACTGCTAACACTATGATCACTTTGTACAGACACCCTTCTAGATTTATTAGATTTTTCTTCTTTACATTTTGACCGTGTTAACTATAATAATAAAATATTAATTAAAATCAAATCATACTTAGATATATATATCTAATATACAAACATATTTACAGGATATTAAATATTTATAGAGTAAAAAAATCCAAGTATTCAATACTTTAAAAAATTCTATATATAATAAACACCCTTTATATATATCTACAATTAATAACATTAAAAAATTTATAGGATTTGTCTTTTAAAATACCATACTTGTGTATTGTGATAAACAATAAAATCCAATTAAACACATTGACTACCACTACTATGTGTTCTATAATTTATGGCCACAAAAAAATTAAGATTTAGAGAGTAGGTCTTAGATTCTGTCATTTTATATTTTAGTTATACATATATTAATTAACTTAGTACCTAGTAAAACAATTATAAAATTTTAGAAGTATTTGCTAAAATTCTTATGTAAAACATATGGTAATCATTGATGTCAACCATATAAACACAATATTAATGCATCAGTTATGTAAAATAATTATTACTTTTCGGTCGTTTTCATCCAATATAGTTTTATTTAGCGACTCCTGTTGTGTGTTAGAAGTTCCCCTTTTTGATTTTGTGAATGGAGTTATTACTTTACCAAAAGATTTCATTTGTTCTTTACTAGATCTCTCTTTTCTCAGAGCAGGTAACCCAGAATCTGCCTGCTTTATAACTTTTTCTTTTTTTGGTGGTTTTTTTACATTTTTTCCAAACAAATTTCTATCACTTTTTTTCTTTGTTTCTTTATTATCTACAGTAGTTTCAATAGCATTTTGATTTGATTTATTTTTTTTTTTTAAAATTTCTTTCAATTGTCTTCTCGTTTTTAAATTTTTTTTATCTATATTATCAGAATCCCATTTTACAGATTTACTATGAAATGTAATATTACTGATATCATCTATTTCCTTTTCATATGTTATTGAAGATTCAGTTGTTTTATTATTTTTTTCATCAGATTTTGTATCTTCAGAATTTTTTTTAACTGTAGTTCCAGATTTATTGAAAATTTCTGCTTCATTAATCGATTCTGATTCATCTTTTTTTTTATTTGATTTTTGTTTTACAGATGTTTGCTTATTTTTCTCGGGTAGTGCTTTACCAATATCTCTTATAACATTGCGACTAAATCTACCGTGTGATCTTACACCTCGGGGATGACTTATCATTGTACAACCTAGCTTTCGGTCAAAGTCTTCAAAACTATGCAAGTGTCTGTAATAAAAATAAGTTTTATTATTAAATAAAATTACAGTAAAATAATATAATACAATTTAATAGGTGATACAGTTTAACAATATAAATATGTTTTTATTAAATGAATAACTGACTTCAAAAAATGCCTAATATATTAAAAATATGCCACTCATTAAACTATATCCAAACCTAGGAACGAATCAGTTAAAAGCTCAAAATCCCAAATCCATAAAATGAAAATTAATTTCATTTAATTCCAAATGAATTTATTTTGAATTGAGTATATTTATTAATGAACTAAAACTTTATTTTTCAAACTCATTTAGTTGTAAAATTAAATTAATAATAAATAAATGTATTTTTTAGAAACGGATGATGATTTAAAATTAAATGATAGTTGATAATATGTAAAAGTTTCAGGTTTCTAGTAATTTGCAGTTTTATCTATCAACTTTTGTTTTCCTATTTATATGTAAAAGTAATTGTAAATTAAAATTCTAAATAAAACATAATAAATATTTTCATAATAAATGAAATAGGTACATATAATTTATTAATTTGAAACAAAAAGATGTATTTAATATTATTTTAAACATATTTATTTATTTTAAGAAATATAATAGTGATCAACACTACTATGTTTGATAATGTCCCAAGTATCCGGTGCAAAGGACTATTTAGTGATGAATATTTACATGATAACTATTAGTTTGTTCTGGTAATTGAAGAAATGTCCTTACTTAGTAGTTGCCCAAATTAACCGACCACTTTATTAAGTGGAGTCGACTATACAATCATTTATTTATAAATAAAAAATATGTAAAATAATCTCTGAAGAGATTTAATTTCAATAAATTTCTTAAAATGTTTATTGTCTAAATTGTGCTTCATTTTAGTGTTTTTAATATCAATATTGAGGATGTTGCAGCATGCTAAATTTTAGATTAACTTAATATACATGACACTCGATGTGTGTGAGCAGCTGTTATATATTCTATATTATTAATAAGTATCATATTTTATTATTAAATGTAATGTTTCACTGTGATTGAGTTAGGGTAGTGAGTGAGATAAAATCTTAAAAAATATACATAACAGTATCTAAAAAATAACGGTATACATTGCTCCATGGATATTCTTCGCTTCTCAGGTGGAGTATTCCTTTTAATGAAACAATGAATTATTTTTTCAATAAAACATTTCTGAATGGAAATTCATTTAATAGTTAATGCCACAATTTAAATGATTAAATACATATATCTTAAACACTTAAATTAAAACTGTTTAAAACATATTCAGACCCTGAAAGAGTGATCAAATTTTTTTTTAAATCATGGAATAAAATTAGTAACGAGTAATAAAATTCATCTTCATGTCCATTTAGGTCTGATTTTACCTTATCTACTTAAATTGGTTCATATTATAATCAAGGTAAATAATAAAAAGAATATACTTACTGTTGGTATATATGCTTAAAGGAAATATTTTGATCATCTTCACCCATTTTTAATGACACAACGTTCCATTGTTTGAATTTAGTAACTTTGTTGAATCCTCCTAGAGATGTAACAATCTAAAATAAAAATAAGAATAATTTGTGTAAAAACATAAACATAATGGTTTCCATATAATTATCAATAGAAGATTATTTATGTCCTATTCAATAACTTTTATGGGCATAATTTAAAACAACAAAAACACTTTATTTTTTATTAAATAAAATAAATTTTATGTATATCAAAATTTTTTAATAGCGACCACTAGTTAAGACTACATAATTTAATATAAATGAATATATATATATATATATATATACATGTCAAAGTATTTAGTAAATTAAAATACAAATTAATAAATAGTAAATATTGTAAAGTAACATAAAGTATAATAAGTTAAAGAAAAGGAAAGCTAAGCAAAGCAAAAATAAGTAAAGTATAGACAAAAAAGCTGACTATACTTCGGCAACAAGCGTATTCTTCGCTTCTTGGGTCAGATACCCTTGTTGAGTAGAATTTAAAATAAACAACAAATTATTTCTTCCATAAAACGATTGTTAACGAAGAAAGTTAATAAGATAAAAAAATAATAATTGTCATATTCAACACACGCACCAAGAGTATCTGACCAAAGAGTGTAGAATATTCGTGTTACGAAGTTTGTCTAGTTTTTTTATCTAAACTTTACTTTACTTTACTTTTTTTTGTCTAATAAATAAATAAAGGTAAAAAAAAAAATAATGAAAAAATAAGTAATAGAAAAATGTCCAAAATTTTTTTAACATATTCAAAATTATTTTGTGCTACATGTTTCTCATATTATTGTCAATTTATCTTTAAAATTTTATATTGTTTGAATCAAGAAATTACGGTTTCCGAATCTTTTTTGTCAAATTTTGGGTAGTTTTTCAAAAAAAAAATAAAAAAATGAAGAATTGAGAAATTCGAAAAATAACCTCCCTAAAATACCAACTAGAGGCAAATCCGGTTTCCAAAAGTTGCCAATCGAAACTTGTGGACAATTAGATCTATACAAAAAGTGTTCAGAGAAAAAAAATAAAAAAAATATCATAATAAAAAGACTAGAAATAAAAACAATACAATTTGACGACTTTTGAGATAAATCTTGGAAATTTTAATTTTTATACGTATATTTGAATTTATATGTTTAATTCTAGAATCTAGATCATATAAATATTTTTTTTTAACAAAATTATTCCTTATGTGTTTTTCTATCTTTTGTCAATTTTTATGAATAGTAGACTTAATGAATATTATTATTATATAAGCATTTTAATTTAGAATTAGAACTGTGTGAATATCGTCATTTTCATGTGAAACAATGTTTTTTTAATTAATGCCAAATAAAAATTTAAATTCTTAATTAGGTAAAAATTGTTTTTGAATTTTATAGATTTTAAATATTGATTTTGGGTTCCAGAAATTTTTTTTCTCAATTTCGGGTAGTTTTTGCTAAATTTTGAGAAAACAATTGAGAATTTCGAAAATATACATTTTATAGTACCATCTATTGGCAATTCCTGTTTTAAAGAGTTTCTGGTTGAAACGTTTGGATAAGTATTTCCATACCAAAGTTTTTTCAGAAAAAAATAATAGAATAACAATAAAAATAATTAACATCATTGTAAAAACACAAGCTTCTTCGCTTCATTCAGCGTTTTAAATTCATGCAAATAGACTATAGTAAGAATTATTTTACTTGATAGAGAATTTGATTTTTTTTTTTAGATTATCCATAACAAAAATAAAATTAAAAATAAAAGACACTCAATGTGATAAATAGGCAAATACTTATTAGAAAAATATGAAACTATTTTTTTCTTTATAAAAGTTGCATATTTAAATGAACGATATGTATGATTTTTTTAAAACCTTTCAGCATTAAATTAATGAGATAAGTGAAATTTGAAAAAGAGTGGATTATCTTGTTGTGCACCAAGCCTTTTAATTATGAAACAAATTTACATTAATTAATCAACACCAATAATCAATTTAGTTGTAGAGAAAATGGACTCACAATATACACAATATTGAATTAAATTTTTAATGTTTATTTCAAATAAATGTATTCTGCACAAAATATGTGAACAATTAATAAATTACCTTAAATAATTTATATAAATCAAGATCCTTTTCATTCATGTTTGGAACTTGATTAAGAGGCGTTCCACGGTCATCCATAAATTTAAATAGTGTAGCAACAAAATGATCTTTTTCTTCAATCGATTCATTTTTGGAATTCTAAAAAATAATACATTAAATTTAATATAATAAGTATAGCCAAAAGATGTACTGAAATAAATGTCTTATGAATGAATAACATAGAGCAATGCTCAGAGTGAACTAACTTGTCAATAATTTATTAATTACATTTTGATATATCACAGGTGTCAACATCATTTCTATTTTTACCACTGTTGTTAAAATTAAAAACATTTTGTCTGTAACACTCATTTTCCAATATCAAAATCAACTTATAGGAATTATTTATTATTTATTATTCATTATAAATGGATAACAAGTAATTTGTTAGAATAATTAATGTCTCGATAAATTTAATAACATTTTTTTGTTTTTGTCAGGAAAATCTGGTAATAAAGTATGTTTTGAACAATATTACCTCGGTCTGAACATGGCTTTAGATTAATAAAATACTCTTACATTGATGTCATAAGTGCATTGACTATCTGTAGTAATACATTTATCAGAACCAAATAATAAATTTCTATCCCAGTGAGGCGGGAGTTCATCTTTGGTAATATACAGTTGTGTTTTTTCAATAGCTAAATTAATTAATCACAGTCAAATATATCAGTGAATAAAAATTATTATTATTAAATACTAATCTTAAAAAATATGTTTACCTGTTTTAAGTGTAGGATTTTCAACTTTAGCACCAATTTCACTCGTATATAATTTTAATGATTCTTTCTTTTCCACTGGGTAACTTTATTAAAAAAATTTAATAATTAAAGAACATATTATTATAATGTTCTATAAATAATACTAAGTCAAGTAAAAACTTACTATTTTCCATCTTTAAATGAACGAACCAAGTATTCTTTAGCAATATTTATTTTGACTGAGGATTGAGCTATAGGTGCCACAATTAGACCAGGAAACCAATTGTCCCTAACTTTATTTTTATCATTAGTTTCCACACAGAGAACACTTCCAACATTAATGTCTGCCATTTCTGTAACGTAGCACTTTATTTATCCTTCAAATAATAAAACAGTTAAAACAATTAAAAAATTAGAATATGTTATTTTATTTATTATCATATTAATATTTTCAATATAAAATATTTAATGTGACTTAGTCATGTGAAATAGTGCTTCTATTTTCTAAATTAAATAGTAAATAATACATTAAATTTTTTAATTGACTTTAGTATATTTATTATTCTTTTTCACATGACCAAGGTCTATTAAATATTTATATTGAAAATATTAATATGATAATAAAATATTATTATAATTGTATACTGAGCTACCCAAAACTTTTATTTTGTTGATTTCTATAGCCATGTACTATAGAAGTACTAACAGAAGTCGCAAAATTCTCTGGGTAAGTAAGTGGTAGATTATTTAAAATAGAACTAGAAGCATAATGTCTTTCATTGTTCAAACATAATGCTGTTCTATTTAAATCTGTTATACCACCATCATCAAATACTAAAAAATCAATTAAAAAAAAAACAAATTAGAAATTAAAAAAGACGGAACAAATATACAACAGTGTATTGGCTATGATTTTGAATTTTTTGTATTGTAGCTCTTCTCAATTTTTTCATCACTTTTATTTCAATATAAGCTCCAACTTTAATATTTAAAATGTTAATATATATATTGAACATTAATAATTTCATTAAAATGTTGTTTAGTATTTCTATTTATAACAAAGTACATTATTTTTAAATTTTTACTATAATATACAAAATATATATATATATATATATAGGTATGCCATAAAATATATTATCTATTTAAAATATGTTAATTAAAAATAGAATTCACAGCAAATTTTTAAATATTAAAAAAATATGTGAGTTTAATTTTGTCAATTAAACATTAAATTAAATAAAATGTTATATTTTTTAAATTAATTTCAGTGATATTATATGAATAATAATATACGGGGTATTAATATTATCTTACACACTAAAAAAATTAATCTAAAATGTAAGTTTTCATAGGAAGGATGCAAGTATTTTATAATAATTATTTAAATTAAATATGTATTTAATTAATATATGTATATTGTGCATAGTATATCTCAGAATTATTAATTCATCTTATATTTAAATATCAAATGTAGATAGGAATATATTAATTTAAAACTGTACAAATAATATATTATTATATTACCTATAAAATAATGTGTAATAAATTATTTGATGTGAGATCAACCAGAACATAATCCTGAGATATACTGTAAAATGAGGTAAATTGCAATATGAGGGTGAATTGCAACACCTTTCGAGTTATTTGTTTTTTTTAACCATGAAATATATTCAATTAATCATTACAACAATAAGATGATATCGCTAGATTCCTGAAAACATATGGATTTCATAGAAAAAAAATCAAACATTACACATAAAATTAAAAATATTTCTTTATCAGTGTTTGTTTTCCAATGAATTTCTTTTTCAAAAGTTCTTATGTAGTAACTTAACATTAACCATATATCTTCAAACTGGGTGGCTTAGAACGATTTTGACTTTTTTAGTTTGTTGTTTAAAATTACAAGATTTCACACACTTCGGAACAATTGGAAGATTGCGAAAAAAACAAAGTTTTCAATTAAATAGGAGAAAAAAAAATAAAAAAAACTTGATCTCAATATATGTAGATGACATTTAATTTATTGTGGAAGATTACTTGGAACCTGAAATTTTTTTTAAAAAAAGGTTTTAATCAACATTTTTATAGTTTTTTTTATTAATTAGCTAGATACATTAATGATGGTCTTAAAAGATTTCAACTGTTTCAAAATAGTGTTGATAAATTTTTTTAAACTTGATATATTTTTAAACAATACTTTGAATTATGAGATATTTACATATATGTGGAAATGGGAGGGCTCATCTACATTAACTTTTTTTCGGGTTTCGCATAACGATGTTATAACTTTTTGCATGTTACAATAAATTTTGAATATTAACTGCTATTTTTTTTAAAATTTAATTATGATAATTAATTATATGTGAGGCTTAGGCGTATATAGGTTGAGGCATAGGGGGCTAAGCCTCCTCAAAAATTTTAGCCCTCCTCCAATATTTTGTCCTAATTACGCTAATGATGAAAGAAAATTATTGAAAAAATTCACACGAACATAATAAATACATCTCGACGTCTGAATTCCACAATTCAGACACTAGTGCTTTACTATAATAATTCGCATAAACATAGAAAAGTTCCTTTGCAATTCAACCATATAGGTTTTCTAGTTTTAGCACCTGTAGCTACAGCCAGTAGCTGCTCTTTAGATTATTTTAATAAAATGATCTAATTATACCACCCAAATTATTTTTATCTACAACTGCGGTTAAAACTATTATTTTCTGTTATAAAATTCCTGGTTGGGTAAAAAAAAAATTTAGAATGGCTAATTTTTTACATATTCCATTATAATATTTTTATGTACCTATTCAGTTATCTTAAAATAGCTTGGTGGAGACCTTATTCCACTCAAAAATGTATAAAAACCAAACTTCGTAGTACATTAGGTGAGATTGTAACACTAATCTAGTCATTTGTGCTAATAGATTGGAACATAATTTTTACACGAATTATAGAAAAAACACAAGCTGTTACATAAAATAGTTTTGATATTTACATAAATTTTAAACTTTAATAATGTACCTATATCGTCCCAAATATGTCAATAAAATTTGTTAAAATAATAATTTTCACACACATTTGCTAAATTAAAATTGGGCTGAAATTTTTTTAATTTTCCCGGGTCGAAATCTTTTCCCAATCCACCCTTGGCTTCTACATATATTATATATATCTAATTGATCTAAAAAAATGTCGAAAATTTTAAGGCAATTTTTTTTCTATAACTGTTTGAAATTAGAATTTTGATGCAATTCGTTAGTTTCACCTAAAATTATACGCACATTAACGTACATAAAAAAAAATATGTTCAACCAATTTTTATGAAACTCGAGACCGAGGTGGTGAATTTCATTGCAAATATTTTGGTGCAATCTTTAAGGACGAATAATTAAACATTTGACAAGGATTTGATAACAAATTTTATAGTATATTCAGTGGCGTAGCGATGAAGGGGTATGGAGGTGTGACACCCCATACGGTTTTGTCCCAGTCCGCATTTTCGGGTAATTTGATTGTAATTTTTATTTAATCGGTTGACGAAACATATTTTATAGATATCTATAAATGTCGACTTCTCAAAAATTGTATGGTGAGTAAGGACTGCAAGTTACCAAATACATATTGTTATCTCATATTTTTGTCGATGTATTTTCATCATATATTTGACGACAGAATAGATAGACCTTTATTTTTGCTCACTATACAGTGTAAACTAGTTTTGTGCACCGATTTTATTTTGGGACTGACAAATGGTAGGGACGGCGGTAATAGTGATGCAATGCATGATAAATGATAACATAATAATGTATACTTCGACTTAAGAGCCTATATAAGATCTCTATTTCGACTGGTAAGTCATAAATATTACGTGCATGACAATTCGACAACCCACATGTACGACGTTTTTGACAGAAAATCTCGTTAGAACGCTTTCTTCAGGTAGGTATGTATCATTTAAATGAATATATTTCAATATTATAGTACAATAATCGTGCATAAAAAAGTTGTGTAGAAAATTATAAAGTTGGAATTTATATTAATATTGTTTATCAAATATTTTAATTGACTATTGAATTCTAATCTATTGGATGTATATAGGTGCAGTGCATTTAGAGCAATTGTATTGTATTAAAATTAAATTAATTAAAAAATATTCGAATAAATTATTTAAATAATAATTTTTGAAATGATCTATAAATAAGAAACTAATATCTTCATGATATTCTTTGATTGATATTTCTTCGTGATTTTCTTTTCCACTCACAAATTTTCAATTTAGATTTTGAACGAAGTGAAGAAGCTAGTGTTTTTACAATGATGTCCATTTTTTTAATTTTGATTTTTTTTTTCTGTCAACACTTTTTTGTATAAAAACACTAGTCCAAAAGCCTCGATCAGCAACTTTTTGAAACGGGGTTTGGTACTTTAGAGATGTTACTTTTTTTTTATTATTTCAAAATTCTTCATTTTTCATTATAAATATATACATATTTTTTTTTTTTTGAAAAATACACAGAATTTGATAAAAAAAAGAACGGAAACCATTATTTTTTTATCCATATTTTATAAAAATTTAAACATAGGTAGACAATAATATGAAAAACATTTTGACGCAAGAAAATTTTGAAAATGTGAAAAAAATATTTTTGACATTTTTCTAACAATTTTTTTCTCATTATTATTATTCCTTTTTTTTATTTATTAGTTGAAAAAAAAATAAAGTATAGACAAGAAAGCCGGACATACTTCGCACCACGGATATTCTTCGCTCTTCGGATCAAATATTCTTGATGAGTGTGTTCAAAATGACGAACATTATTGTTCTTTATATTATTTATTCCCTACGTTCAGAATCGTATTATTGAAAAAATTGATTTATAGTTTCTTTAAAATTCTACACACCCACCAAGAGTATCTGATCTGAGGAGCAAAGAATTTCCGTGGTGCGAAGTATGTCCGGCTTTTTGTACGTGCTGTAATAAAATTATTTGTAGAAAAAATATACTACTACTACTAAAATATAATACACAAATTTTTTAAATTAAGTAATTTAATGAATTTACAGTTAGCAAAATTTTTTTAAGTCGACATTTTAACGATATACACCCTCCTAAATTTAAAATACTTGCTACGCCCCTGAGTGTAACGAACATCCTAAAAGTTTGGTTATACTTTTCTCTTATCTTGTCTCATGTATTTTTCAACGCTGAATACGATGGTGTGAACTAAAATTCACGCACATCAATAATTTTCTAACAACCGTGACTGACCAAATGTGACACGATAAACATTAGTACGTACCTACTAATTATATTGTTAAAGCGAATTAATGTTGATTTACGATAATTTGAGCAACTTTATAATTTTACTGTGATGTTTATATTTTATTGTAATTGAAATTATTTATGGAGTATACATTAAGCGTAAGGGAATATATGAAAATATATGTTGTGTGTAGCCAAATAATTTTTAGTTCAACATTTAAGTACTTTTTAGTGTATACTATATACTAGTATTTATGGTATTGAAAAAATATCAATAATCGAAACTAAACATTTATTTTTATAGCCATTTAAAGTTAATATTACGAAGCATAAAATTGGTCATTTTTAAGTAAAATATTTATATATTTTTTAATCAAAGTCTTGAAAATAATTGGTTCTTATTCCAATAGAATTTGTTTTTTTTAACAAAATATTTATCACGGGTTTTTGTATACGAGGTAAAATTTACATAAATGTTAGCTCTATGAATAAAGTTTATAAGCGTATAAAATTCAAATTATGATGGATAATCTGTCTAATTTAGTCTAATTTATTTTTCTTATTTTTATGTAATCAGGGCCATATTTATCATTAGACAGGATAGGGCAACTGCCTATGGCCTCCGTTATTAGACGGCTTCGGATTTTATGAACCTTATTATTCTTTTCTTTTAGAGTACTATACTTATATGACTAAAATAAATATAATAAACACATAATACATATTTCAAAAAAATAAAATAATTAATATATGATCTCACTGACATATATGTCTAATTAATCTGAAGAAGTCTCGAAAATCGTTAGTCATCTTTTTACTCTATACTATAAGCGTTTAAAGTTAGAATTTCGACGAAATACATTAGTTTTACCTAAAATTACACCCTTTAATGTAGGTACATAAAAGAAAATTGGTACGACCGATTTTTTTGAAACTTGGTATTTAGATAGAAAATTTAATTGCGAATATTTTAGTGCAATAAAATTTCTTACTGACAAAGAATTAAATATTTTACAAGGTTTGATTGAAAAAAAATCGGAAAAAGTACGGACAAATTCCCTATTTTGATATATTTCTAATTAACATGAAAAAGGTTAGTAGGTAATGATTTTTCGCCATCATATGTATTTTTTTTTTATGCTGAATTTTTGTAAATGTCTGCTACATTTTTTGTTGGAGGTTAAGCTTTCAATATAGAAAATTTATCAGACTTTTTCAAAATAAATATTTACTTTACTATCCTAGACATTACAATTAATGACATAGAAACTAAATTTTCTAAAAAATAATTAAAAAATATTAAGCGCTATTTAAAATGTTTTAAGTTTACAAAATTCCAAATATGAAGATATTTTAGAAGTTTCTAACACTTATAAAATATATATATTGACGAGTTAAAACTTTTTAGTAAAATTTGTTTTAAAAAACAAATATTTGAATATTTTATAATCGTCTTAATTACTTCATAGTTTAAGATCTGTCAAGTTCATTTGAAAATTTATATAAGCTATTCAAAACTTATTTATCAATTCCTATGAGTTCAGCTTAGTAAGAAAGTTCATTTTCGTCCTTGCACTGTCTTAAAACTTATATTCGCAATAGTATTAGCTAAGAATGGCTAAAAGACTTGTATTTATTGCACATCGAAAAAAAATTCAAACCAAATTTTTATTATCATTTATTATCATTGACCAATTCAATGCATAATCAACTCTGCGAGGAAGACGATTGCAGTTTAAATAATTTTGACTTCAAATTTATACTTAAATTTTACTGATACTATTTTTACCGTTATTATTAGGTATCATATAAATATGCTAAATGGTTTTATGTTTGGTTAAAATCATTATTAATAAAATTTCTTTTAAATTCTGAACGAAGTGAAAAAGCTAGTGTTTTTACAATGATATTTTTTTTCTGTGTACAACTTTTCGTATGGAAATACTTGTCCAAAAGTTTCGATCAGCAACTTTGTGAAACCGGTTTTGCCTCTAGATGGTACTTTAAAGAGGTCATTTTTTGAATTTCTCAATTCTTCAATTTTTTTTATGGAAAAAACTGCTCAAAATTTGACAAAAACGACTCGGAAACCATCATTTTTCGATCCGAACTATATTAAAATTTAAACATAGATAGAAAATTATGTAACAAAGATTTTGGCGCAAGAAAATTTTGAAAATGTGAAAAAAAAATTTTGGACATTTTTCTAACATTTTTTTCTCATTTATTTTTAGATTCTGAACGAAGTGATGAAGCTAGTGTTTTTACAATGATGTTTATTTTTTTTTAGATTCTGAATGAAGTGAAGAAGCTAGTGTTTTTACAATGATGTTTTTTTTTTTATTTATTTATTTTTTTTTTCTGTGTACAACTTTTCGTATATAAATACTTGTCCAAAAGTTTCGATCAATAACTTTTTGAAACCGGATTTGTCTTTAGATTGTACTTTAGACAGGTCATTTTTTGAATTTCTCAATTTCTTCTATTTTTTTTTTGGAAAAAACTACCCAAAATTTGATAAAAACGACTCGGAAACCATAATTTTTTGATCCGAATTTTATTAAAATTTAAACATAGATAGGAAATCCTATAAAAAATATTTTGGCGCAAGCAAATTTTGAAAATGTGAAAAAAAATTTTGAACATTTTTTTTTCTTATATTATTAATTTCCTCGTTCAGAATCGTTTTACTGAAGAAATGATTTATCGTTTCTTTAAAATTTAATACGCCCGTCAAGAGAATACCACCCGTCGTGCGAAGTACACCCATCGTGTGAAGTATGTCCGGCTTTTTTTTATATTATTAACTTCTTTTGTTCAGAATCGTCTTATTGAAGAAATGGTTTATCGTTTCTTTAAAATTCAATACACCCGTCTAGAGAATCCCATCTGACGTGCGAAGAACACCTCGACGATCGAAGTACACCCATCGTGCGAAGTATGTCCGGCTATTTTCATTTTAGATTCTTAAAGAAGTGATGAAGCTAGTGTTTTTACAATGTTTATTTTTATTTTTATTTTTTTATTTATTATTATTTTTTTTTTCAAAATTTTTTCGTATGGATCTACTTGTCCAAAAGTCTCGATCAGCAACTTTTTGAAACCTGATTAGCTTCTAGTTTAGGGTGACCACACGTCTCGTTAAAAATGAAATTGTCCCTTTTTTGATCGTCATGTCCCGTTCTCCCAAAAAACTTCAAACGGGACGCTTTTTGTTACGTTTTCAGAAGATGGTCCCGTTTTAATCCCATTATTTCCATAATATTCGTGTAAAAGAAATTATTTTACACGAAAAAAGGAAAGTGTTATAATTGTTTAACTCTAAAATCTAATGAAAATTCAATTATCGATTCTTAAATAGAAATCAAAATGAACGGGTTGGAATGAACAAATATTTATTATATTATTATAATATAATTAATATTATTTCAATTTTGGGAAACCGTTCTAATCGGTACCTACCAATTGTAGAGGTGCTCGTAAAAAAGGAACAAAAATAATTTTAAAATCTTAGTGATATTTATGGGGTGAAAACAGAAACTAATGCAGCAATAGAGAAAATAATATTATGCGTGTATACGAAAGGAAAAATTCGACTCAATGTTCCTAAAATAAAAGCAATGATAATTGTAGGAGAAAATTATTGTGATGATTTTCTATGATTTTCAACACAAATCAACAATTTTAAAATTATGACACAGTACATTAAAATGCAGAATATTATTATTAGCCATTCATTAACTCAATGAATATTCGATATAATATATTTTCAAAATAAAAAAAAAATGGAAGTTAGTATCAAAAAGAAGAGTTTTTAAAATAGGTAAGTGAACTAAAAGATAATGAATCTTATTGTTATTGTATAAAGACTCGTTACAATAAAAAATTTATCTAATAATTAAATAGAGTAATCTTTTAGAGTTAAACCAAAATTATTTGTTCCATTTTTTATACTTATAAATATGGTCACACTACTTTAATTGGTACTTTAGAGAGGTTATTTTTTGAATATCTCAATTAAATGAATACCCAAAAGACATAAAAGACTCGGAATCCATCATTTTTTGATCCAAACTTTATGAAAATTTAAACATATATAAATAATGATATGAGAAAAATTTTGGTAAAAAAAAAAATGTTTGAACATTTTTCTAAATTTTTTTTTCTTATTTAATTTTTTCCCCTTTATTATTAGATAAAAAAAAGTAAAGCAAAGTACGAGTATAGACAAGAAAGCCGGAAATACATCGCACCACAGATATTCTTCACTCTTCGGATCAGATACTCTTGGTGAGTATGTTGTAATGACAACTATTATTGTTCTTTAAATTATTAACTTCTTTTGTTCAGAATAGTCTTATTGAAGAAATGATTTATCGTTTCTTTAAAATTATACACACCCTTCAAGAGTATCTGACCCAAAGAGCGAAGAATATCCGTGGTGCGAAGTATGTCCGGTTTTCTTGTCTACACTTTACTTTTTTTTTTTTATCTAATATTAAAGGGCAAAAAATTGAATGAGAAAAAAAAATTTAGAAAAATGTCCAAAATTTTTTTTTTTATTTAGTGTAAGTATAAAATATATATTTATTATGGATAAAAAAAGTTATTTCATCAATGTTGTTAGCTATAAAACTTATACGCATATCAGAAAATTTCTGTTCAAAATGAATCATACAAAAAAGGTAGTAAATGTGATAAAACAATTTTATTGAAAAGTAAAAATTTAATTGAGATATGGAAAACCGTAAATTCAAATAAGGTAATAAAGAAGTACCTATGTATTTATAGGGTTTGAAAAAAATATTTTTACCCCCACTTGAAAATAGTCCAAGTTACGCCTATGAAATATACAATAGTTAAATATATCTGTGGAACAATACACAACACTTAAAAAAATTAACTGGGCAAGAAAACAAGCTACATCTACTTCAACACGCATAAAACTATTAGCGAGCATCTGACGAGACATCTATAAACATCTAAGCACCACTCAATAAGAATATTACTGTCCGCCATCTTTTAATCAGTAACATCCAAATCGACGACTATCTTTTTCTTATTCTTACCATTCAATCTCCTCTTTTCCACCTTCCGCCTGTTATCAGACTGGCTAGTGCATATTAATTTTTTCATTTACAGTAAAGTATACTTCGTAACTAGTAGGTACGCACCCAGGGAAACTATACATACGCGGTCCACTCAGAATGTCACGCTTTCACGTTACTTTCCCTAACAATACTGGTATGATGGCAAATATAATTATTTCATTCTTCACTCTCGGTCTCGTTGAGCACCCCTCGATCAATATCTCAGACTTCCTATCCTTTTCATTCCCCGCGGCTACTAACGTTGTCGCGTAACAAAGCACGAAAAAATTGTCAACAAAAGAAATCGTCTACTCTTTAAAAAAACTAACTACACAAATAAATATATATATATATTTTATCGTTCTTTTGATTTTCTATCTCAGAGAGTCCGGATTGTGATCATAGTATGTGGCGAAGTGTACCTAAATTTAAAAATTAAGAGATAAATTAAATTATTACAATGAATTTGTTCTAAAATTTTATTTCAAATAAGCTCAAAAATGATTTTATTCTTTATAATAATTTTAAGTTGTTTAAAAATAATTATGTCAAATATTTAAATGTATTTAAATGGCAATGTTTAAATAAAAAATGTACAGCTTTATATGTCGATAATTGAATTATATAATTGGTGATACAAGAGAGCGAGGGCACATTGCTATCGTAATTTTTAAATTTTTCCATTGGTTGACTGAAATATTTAGCCAGCAGAGTCAATAAATAATTTTAGTAATTGTATCCGGCGGAATCAATAGATAGTTTTTTAACACACCTCCCCGGGTTCTTCCGAAGTTACTATGGGGGCTAGTGGCGTATTTAGGAATTTTTCGTGGGAGGGGTCCAAAAATTTTTCCCAACTCAGTGCAGTTATTATATTACATTTCATGAAAATAAACATTTTTGAAGTTCATAATTACTTCTTTTTGATAACATACTATATAATTAGAGATAAAATTATGTTACAACGTTAATAATACAAATTCTTAGAAATAAGCTTAAATAATGTATTTACTGAGCCTTCGTTTCACAAAATTTTACGACTAGTAGAAAAACATGGTAGAAATCAATTTCTAAAAAAAAAAAAATATTGAACACAATTTAAATTAAAAATTTAATGGTGTTTTCATAAAAATAAAATCGTAGTTTTATGCCAAAATTAACAGTTTTATATAGATATTTGAAGGATTGTTAGACGTGCTGCCAAATCCCAATTATTTTATCATTTAATGAGATAATGTGTAGGTACCCAAGGTAAGTTGAATGAAATTTTCACTTCATAACATCAAACATTTTAAATTGTATTAGACAAAAATGAGATTAGGACTGAAATTAGTATTTTCTTGCACCAAAATGTTTCTCATATTATTCATTCGAATCAAATTATGATGGTTTCCGAGTCTTTTTTGTCAAATTTTGGGTAGTTTTTTCCAAACAAAAAATTGAAGAATTGAGAAATTTCAGACAAAAAAAAAAAAAAAACAGAGGAAGAGAGAGATAACCGCCTTATATATTCTTATAAATATCAGATGATTTTTCCTATGGATATTTTTACCTACGTATATTTATTATTTTTACAACAGATATTTTTTCCGTGATTCATCGTATCGTATCGTAACACGATCGATGAATAATATTGATTGAGAATAATATTTTATTCTACAGAATACTGTTGAATAGTGACCAGGCTACTTATGCAGGTATAAAGCACATTCCTCAGTCAACCTCGGAGGTCATTCTACATCCGCAATGGAGAAAATAATAATTATTCTAGCGAAAAATCCGATTTTCAAAACATTAAAAAGTAATGGGTTAACTCAGCCGACTACAAAAAATATATATATATCTTAATATATAAAATCGAAAATTAAAACCTTTGATGCTCATGTTCTCGGAAACTGCTCAACTTATAATCTTATTATTATTTTTTTTTAATAGAAGATTATAACACGGAGAAGGCTCCTGTTGCAATAGCATTTGTTAAGAAACAATTGAGTTATCTCTTAATTAAAAACCGAGTTAAAAACACTAGCTTCTTCACTTCGTTCAGAATCCTGTAGCTAAACAAAAACACATGTCTAAAAACGGTACCAGTAGCCTCTTGACTTTTGCTTAGTGGCGGCACAAGTGAGCATTAGTTTAAGAGCACTAATTATTTATGAGTACCATCCTACTCATCACTTAAGATATACTTGATCTAGTTAAAAATACAACAACGTTTGTTATAATAATAAATAATATTATTTCTTCACTTTTTTTTATTTATATAATAAATACTAAAATCTGCACCACAACAAAGTTTTAAAATATTTTTAATATAAGATCTTAAAATCCAAATGCATATTTTATAGTTTTATATAAAAATTTAAAACAGCTAGGTATTTAGGAAACATAATTTTTTTTTAAATATACATGCTAATAAATTAATTTAATAAAAATATACTCCGAGTAAATTATATCTATAAAAAATTGATTATATATTATATCAGGGCTTATTCTAAAGCGCATTTGGGCTTATTTTGCGTAGTTGAAAAATCAAGATGCGTACCTGAAAACCAATTATTGCGTAGTTGATTTGTTTACGATAAATTTATTTTGTTTTTAATAATTAATAGACAGATATAATTACGTCTTTTTAGTGTTACCAGTCAATATATTATCTAAATATAGGGGAGGGTGGTTCAAAATATGTTTTGTAATTTTTGTCAATGCCGAATTAAGTTCTATCATGTGACTACATTTATGATAAAATCAAGATTTATTATTCTTGAAATAGGTACCTATATAAATGATACAGTAAGTAAAATATATGCTATAAAAACGTTGTGTCATTTAATCCTTAATATTGTTGAAGATTA